>PITA01004648.1:64050-120741 GCA_004023965.1 Spilogale gracilis | reverse complement strand
TCCCCATTGAGGATGATATTCGCTGTGGGCTTTTCGTAGATAGATTTTATGAGGTTGATAAATGTTCCCTCTATCCCTATACTTTGAAGAGTTTTGATCAGGAACGCATGTTGTATTTTGTCAAATGCCTTTTCTGCATCAATTGAGAGTACCATGTGGTTTTTCTCTCTTCTCTTATTGATTTGTTCTATCACATTGATTGTTTTGCGAGTGTTGAACCACCCCTGCATCCCGGGGATAAAACCCACCTGGTCATGGTGGATAATCTTTTTAATGTATTGTTGGTTCCTGTTAGCAAGGATCTTGTTGAGAATCTTGGCATCCGTATTCATCAGCGATATTGGTCTGAAGTTCTCCTTTTTGATGGGGTCTTTGTCTGGTTTGGGGATTAGAGTGATGCTGGCTTCATAGAAAGAGTCTGGAAGTTTTCCTTCCGCTTCTATTTTTTGAAGGAGCTTCAGGAGAATAAGTGTTATTTCTTCTTTGAATGTTTGGTAGAATTCCCCAGGGAATCCGTCTGGGCCTGGACTCTTGTTTTGGGGGAGGTTTTTGATCACTACTTCAATCTCGTTACTAGATATAGGTCTATTCAGATCGTCAATGTCTTCCTGTTTCAGTCTTGGGAGCTTATAGGTTTCTAGGAATGTATCCATCTCTTCTAGATTGTTAAACATATTGGCATATAGTTGTTGATAGTAATTTTTGATGATTGCTTCTATTTCTTTGGTTTAGTCGTGATCTCTCCCCTTTCATTCATGATTTTGTTAATTTGGGTCTTCTCCCTTTTCTTTTGGGTTAGTTTGGCCAATGGTTTATCGATCTTATTGATTCTTTCAAAGAACCAGCTTCTAGTTTCATTGATGCTGTGTGTGTTCTTTCAGTTTCATTGAACTATAATTGATATATAGCACTGTGGACGCTTAGGGTGACTTGACATACATTATGAAAAAATCACTACGGTAAGTTTAGTTAACATCCAAAATTTCATATTCTAATAATTTTTAGATTAGCAGTTTGGCATTGACTCCTCTGAAGCTGTTTACCAGATATTAACAATACCTCACAATTTGCATCCAAAATGAATTGTTTATCTTTCTTGCATTCTCCCAAATTATTAAGGCTAAAGATAAGCATAGTTTTTATTTCCCATGCTCCTCTCAACTAATCATTTATCACTTGTGACTAATAATGACTTCTCTTGTGTCCATTGTGTCTTTCCTTTGAGACTGTTAGTCAGTGGAATCAGGAAAGTGTCACAGAACATCACATATAATGTATAGTTATTAAAAAAATAAAAATGTAGTTACTAAAAAACATTGATTTGTATTTTTTGAAAGCGAATTTCTGCTTTAGTAAAAGTCGTTTACCCAGCTGGTTTTAATGTCTTCTTGTATATTTTGCTGTATAGTTTTTGTATACTTTTAACTCCTGGCTTCACTTTTTATAGATCACCTAAATTATCCTATCTTTGAAGAATTTAAGACTACACTATTTCTCAAACACGATTACGTTGCTGACTTCTTATGTTCTCTTACCCATCCCCCCCCCTATAATTTTTGATTATTTTTTAAATGATCTAGCTCTTAGTCAAACTTTAAAAATATCATTATGAAGAATTTTGGGTGGTTTCTTAGAAAATATTAAGGTTTAAAATTAGATGTCTAATAAACTTGTTAATATTTAATACATTTCTTTTGAGCTGATAACTTCTTAATACTTTTTTTTTTTTTGTAATGGGAGGCTTTTAAGCATGATTTTTTTTTATATACTGGGGAAGAAAAGCAATAAATACCAAGAGATTGAATAAAGAAATCAATTGTGTATAATATGGTAAAACCCTGGAATTGACACGTATTTGTGAATGTTTCTTTCTTGGCATTGAGAGCATAATCTTTTGAAACCATCATTGTTAAAGTGAAGCTGTTATTGTAAAACTTAAGATTTTGACAATAAGAACTGTTTCTCAATATGAGAAGCTTGTTGAATTTCTCATAAAAGCAAAACCCATAAACTCTTGAAAAAAGATACTTTGAAAGGATCTGACATGGTTTAAAGAAAAAGTGGATTCTTTAGGTTATATGAGCAGGAAAGCCATTGCCTTACATTTCCCTATTAAACTGTACACACAAGAACTGTACCTTAATTTGGATAGAACTTTTTTAATGTAATTAATTAACAAAAGTAATTAACAGACTTGAATTTTTAGATCAGTTTTAGGTTCACAGCAAACTTGAATAGAAATTAAAGAATGTCCCACCTCTAAAACCTATGTCACCAACGGATCTCTACCAGAGTGGGATATTTGTTGCAATCTATGAGCCAACACTGACAATCATTATTAACAAAAGTTCTCAGTTTTCCCTGTGATTCACCTTTTCATGCCTCCCTGCCACCCTCCTTCTTTCCCATAGAACCCCTGGCAACTACTGATCTTTTTAATATCTCCATAATTTTGCCTTTTCTAGAATGTTATATAATTAGAATCATATAGTATATAGCCTTTTCATATTGGCGTCTTGTCAATGAGCATGCCTTTTCATGGCTTGAGAGCTGATTTCTTTTTAGTGCTGAACAGTATTCCATTGTGTGATGTATCACAGTTTGCTTATCAAAAGTTATTACTTTTGGGGGCACCTGGGTGGCTCAGTTGGTTAAGCGGCTGCCTTTGGCTCAGGTCATGATCCCAGAGACCTGGGATCCAGCCCCTCATCAGGCTCCCTGCTTGGCGCGAAGCCTGCTTCTCCCTCTCTCACTCCCCTTGCTTGTGTTCCCTCTCTCGCTGTGTTTCTCTCTGTCAAGTTAATAAAATCTTAAAAAAAAAAGTTATCACTTTTGAAGGACATTTTGGCTGCATCCAAGTTTTGGCAATTCTGAAAAATACTGCTGTACACATTTATGTGCAGGTTTTTGAGGACAGAAGTTTTCAACTCATTTAACTGAATACTGTGGAGTGTTCACAGTATAGTATATTCATTCATATCGCTGAATTGTATGGTAAGAATATGTTTAATTTACATTTTATAAGAAATTGCCAGTCTTCCAAAGTGGCCATGCCATTTTGTAGTCCCACCAAAAATGAATGAGAGCTCCCAGTGCTCCATATTCTCTTCAGTATTTGGTGTTGTCAGTGTTTTGGATTATAGCCATTCTAAGAGGTGTGTGGAGTGGTATTTCATTGTTTCAATTTACAATTCCCTCATGGCATATGATATTGAACATTTTCATATGCTTATTTGTCATCTGTCTGTCATCTTTGGTAAGATACCTGCTGAGAACTTTGGCTTATTTTTATGATGGGTTGTTTGTTTACTTATTGTTGAGTTTGAAGAGTTCTTTGTATACTTTGAATGAGCCCTTTATCAGATATGCCTTTTGTAACTATTTTCTCCTAGTTTGTGGGTTGTCTTTTTACTTTATTGACAGTATTTTTTGAAGAGCAGAAGTATTTAATTTTAATTAAGTTCAACTTAATCAATACCACCACCGCAACCGCAGGATTGTGCCTTTGGTTTTATATCTAAGAAGTCATGACCAAACCAAGGTCATCTAAATTTTCTCATATACTCTTCTAGGTGTTTTATAGTTTTGCATTTTGCATTTAGATCTATGATCTATTTTGAGTTATTTTATGTGAATAGTATAAAGTCTGTATCTATATTCAAGTTTTTTTTGCATATAGAAGTCCAGTTGTTCCACCACCATCTGTTGAAAAACCTATCTTTATTCAAATTGCCTTTGTTCCTTTGTCAAAGTTCAGTTGACTATATTTGTGTAGGTCTATTTCTGGGCTCTGTATTCTGTTCCTTTGATCTATTTGTCTGTTCTTTCGCCAGTACCACACTGTCTTGATTACTGTGTTACTGTGTAATTAATTTTTAAAATAATAATTAGTAAACTGCATGTTTTTTGTTAAGATTTGTGAATTTATCTTAAACCAATTTCTCTTAAGTGTGAGATGTCATGTTATTTTTTTAAAAAATTGATACGTTATTGATAGTCATATTAGTAAAATTTGTATATGATGGAAACGCTATGGACAATGGAAAGAAATAAAATTATAATATTTCCACTTTAAAAAATGTACTTTCATGCAGATTTTTTTATAAGTTCATATTGGCTCTTTAGTACCTGTTAAATAATTTTACTTTTTCAACTATGAAATAATTGTTTAAATGTAATTATGAAAAGTATTAATCATCTAAAGTACCACTGTACAGTGTGAGAAATCAAGATAGCTGTTCTATATTTTTTCAAAAACTGTTGCTTTTTTAGTATCAAGAAAGAAATGATAATTACTTGTCTGAAATATTTCCTGGTATAAATCAGTATATCAATTCTTCAGTGAAAGGAATTGAGGTAGATCTTGGAGGGTGTTCCTTTTTTTTTTTTTTTTTTTTTTGCCTCAACACTGAATCAGAAAAAAAAATGTCATGAGTATTATAAAGTAATATGTAGTGAGTACAGTGTGGGTAGAAGTGCATCAAGGTCTGTAATAACTTATTACAACTGGTAACTGTAAACTAATACTACCACTCAGCTAGTTTTTATTTATTAACCTTGTGTGTCAGAAACACAGTAACTTAACAATAAAAGTCTTTACATAATTAGAATGATTACCAGCCATGATCAACTGTTATGAATGTATTTTTTTCTCTCAATTTTATTTAGGTATAATTTCCTTACAGTAAACTGTATATATTTTAAGTGGGCAGTGTGATGAGTTTTGACAAAAGCATATAGCTGTGTAATTATAGCTACAATTATTATTTAGAACATCTCTGTCAACCTAGAAAGTTCCCTCGTGCCCTCTTGAAGTCAAACCTGCTCCCCTCATCTCAAGTCCCTGGCAATTGCTGATCTGCTTTTTGTATTGTAGATTGGTCTGCATTTTCTGGAATTCTTAGTAGCGTGTTTTGCTTAATGCAGAAAGTATGTTCTTGAAAAATTGATGGTAAATTGATTTCTTGTAAAATGTTTTATGACAATTTTTGAGATGCTCAAATAAAGTTCAGTTGGTATTATTCATAACATTTTTGGTTTTAAGTTTTTCTGTCTGTGTTCTTTCTGTAATAACTTTTATCTTTATTGCATATAACTTTATAAAATAAATTCCCGGCATATTATTTTGTAAAACAAATTATCCTTTATCTTTTTGTAGTTAAAATATTCTTGTTTGTTTTTAAAAGTTGATACGGTTTAAGAAATGGAAGTCTACAGGTTCTATTGTCATTAGAATTTAATTCTTTCCTTGTTCCACAGTTGTCACTCAATAGACAGTTTAACCTTGCTCTGTAGAAGGCCATTTGCCTTGTCCTCATGCCCTCTCGCTCAGACCTCTGGGGATGGGAGAGTGAGGGTGGATAAAATAGCTCTTTACTTCATAACATTCTGTTCTTTGTGTCTCCTCTTACTCATACATAGCCTATTCTAAAAGCATGTTGAAAAGTAGTGGTTGATCTCATGGAGAAAATAGTTCTACCAGGATGAAATATTAGAATGCTTTTATGACTTTTTATCAAATGTACTGGACGTTGACTCTTTTATATAGGACAGAGTTAAAAATCCTTTGCATAATAGAATGAGTGGAATTTTGTGGTTCTGTCCAGAAAGGTTTTTGTTTGTAGAATTTGTGCTGCTTCATTTATTAGTCATTTTGAAACTAGTTCTAAATAAAAGCCAAATCTTTTGAAATGTTTTTTCTTATTTGCTCTACCAAACATATTCAAATTTCTGCTTAATTTGGAAACCCTATACTCACATGAAGAAATAAATCCTAATTTTAATGTATTACAGTAACTCTTGGATAACTGATGTTCTAATCAAATCCTTAAGTAATTGGCATTTTGGAGTGATAAATATGGATCTACTAAGAAATCCTGAGGATCTGTATTTAAACACTGCCTCACTGATGCCTTCAGACAAAACCAAACCAAACCAAATTCTCCAGGAGTGAATCTGAGAGACAATGGTTGTGAGAGAGGGGAGTATAAACAGCAATGTGATAAGAGCAACCAACCTAAGAACTTATATTTTATATGAACTTATAATTTTCCTTCTGAAAATCAGTCCATCAATCCTTTTTGATTTTTTAAGGTAATGCTCACACCATTTTAGAGGGATTGTCTTGAGAAACCTAGCATATTCCATTCAACTTATACTATGAAGGCTTACACATGGTCCTCTCTTTAGCAGTTTAAGTCCAATGGGAGAACAAACATAAGTAATTACCTGTGTTACAAATCAGATTGCATTAACGTTCTAATGGTGGCACATGGAAAATACAGGGGGAGGGAAAGATTAATTCTGGCTTGAAGGTCAGGGAAGGCTTCATGAAGTGACACTATTTAAGATGGAAAGATGAGTTATATTTAAGTTTGCATTTGTGGGTTTTTTTATTTTTTCATTTACGAAGTTGCCATGTACTTTAGAAAATTTGGAAAAATCAGAGAAGCATTGAGAAAAAAACCCTAAAATTACCATTAATATTTTCATAAGTATTCTATTTATTTATTTATTCATATGTATCTATCTATCTATCTATCTGTCTATTTATCTAAGATCCCACCTATCTATTTGAGAGAGAGTGGGAGAGAGCACAAGGAAGGGGAGCAGCAGAGGGAGAGGGAGAAGCAGGCTCCCCACTGAGCAGGGAGCCCCATGCAGGGCTGGACTCCAGGATACTGAAATCATGCCCTGAGCTGAAGGCAGATGCTTAAGCAACTGAGCCACCCAGGTGCCCCTGGTATTCCATTTTTTAAATTTCTTAACTGTATTTTGAATTGTCATTTTTCATTTTGAACATTTCTCCATGCCATTAAATATTTTTCTGCACCATAATTTTAAATGACTAGCCGTTTATTATTGTTATTTATTATTTAAGACTTGGATTCTTTCTGCTTTGTACTGTTATGTAAAACACTATAAAATATTCTTGGGAACATGGCAGATTCTTTCTTTTAAGTTACTTCTTATTTTGCCAAACTAATAACATTTACCTGTCTAAAATTCTGATTGTTGTAAAAGGCCTCTTAGAAAATACAGGGTTTTCTGACCATTCTTTCCAGTCCTCTTCTCTAGAGGTAACCATTTTTAACCCTTCTCTGTTTCTTTTGGTTATTAAATATCTGCATATTGCTACATAACCTACACACAAATTGCCACCTTTTGATTCAAGATACTGTTTGTTGACTTTACTTTATACAGCCATTTCTTTTCTGCATATTCCCAATAGTATTAGGATACTAGTTTTGGCTAACTTATTTTTAGTGTTCCATTATTAAACTATGTTGATATTTATAACTGTAATGAGCTCTGATGACAAAGTTCGCTTCTGACTTTTTTGTTTTTTATGAAGTTACTAATGCCTTGTTTTCTGTGTAATTTTTTTTCACTGTTATTTCTTTCTATATCTCCTAGGAGCTTTCTACTCTGATTTTCCAATTTTTTTCTTATGTATATTCTTCCAGGAGATTTCTGCTGTCCTTCCCTCTCATTTACTAGATCTGCTTTCTTCTGAGCATTTTTTTTTTTTTTTTGCTATTAAACTAGGCATTCCCTTTAGCTTTTCCTGAATTTTGTATTGTTTTGTTTCTTGTCTTCATCTTATATTGTTGTGCTATATATCCTGTAGTAGTTTCCTGAGAAGGATTATGTGGGAGAAAAATACCTTTTTTTTCAGTTTTTTCACTTGAATTGATATTTTTGCCTGAATGACATTTTACATTGCAAATAACCTTCCTTCAGAATTTTTTTTAAGATTGTATTTATTTATTTGACAGAATGAGAGAGACAGCGAGAGAGGAAATACAAGCAGGGGGAATGGGAGAGAAAGAAGCGGGCTTCCAGCTGAGCAGGGAACCCCATGTGGGGCTCATCCCAGGACCCTTGGATCACGCATGACTTGAGCTGAAGGCAGAAGCTTAACGACTGAGCCACCCAGGCACCCCTCCTTTAGAACTTTTAAAGGAATAATCTTTGTCTTCCTTAGTTTTCAACATTCATGGTGGGTGGGATGCCACTGCTTTTTTTTTTTTTTAAGATTTTGTTTATTTATTTGACAGAATGAGAGAGAACGAGAGCACCAGCGGAGGGAGCAGCAGACGGAGAGGGAGAAGCAGGCTCTCCGCTGAGCAAGGAGCCCACGCAGGGCTGGATCCCAGGACACTGGGATGGTGACCTGAGATGAAGACAGACACTTAACTGACTGAGCCATCCAGGCACCCTGGGTACCGCTGATTTTTAATTGTCTAAAAAAAATAAGTAGAGAAGCACCTGGATGACTCAGTGGGTTATGATTTTGGCTCAAGTCATGGTCTCAGAGTTGTGAGATTGAGCCCAGCCTTGGACTCTGTGCTGGGTGTGGAGCCTGCTTAAATTCTCTCTCCTTTGCCTCTCCCCGAGCCCTCTCTTAAAAACCATGAGTAGAAGTGGAATGCATGGGCATATAAGGGTATCATGCTTTTAAAACTTTAAAGATGGGGAAGATGAAAAAGGAATTCAAGGCACAGGGTAGAGGTCAGGTGACAGCAGAGTGTCCACTGTGTTTAGAGAATGAGGACATGGAGATCCACGTGAGGAGAGGGTGGTACACAGTTCACACAATGTAGATTGAGGCTCTGTACTGGATGCTCATTGCCTGGAGCTTTGAATTTATCTTGTAGGCACTATTTTACCCAGCTATTTTTAGCTATGTGAAGCCTTCCTTGACTTACGGTAGGCAAAATGAATCCACCTGGGTTTTATCCTCTCTTAGTACTTTGTGCATGCAGACACATGCATATATGTGTATGAGAATACTTGTGCACGCACACACACACACCTCTTTAATTATCTATGTGCCTGCCTCCCCTAGAATACATCGGTGGGTAGCAGAGCGAGATAATTAGGTATCTATTAAAGAAAGCTCAGCAGGTCAGTTCTTAACATTCATGGTGTTTGGGATGGCATCGAAAACTGTAGGATGAATAGGAGGAAGAGGAATTAAAAAGGAAGAGAGAATAGAATATTATTGCTTGTCCAGATATGAAGAAATAGGAGTCTGATGTAATAGTCTACTCAGAGTGGGAGGGATATTTCTTCAGTTATATTCTGATCACTCCCGTGGGCCTAATCATTCTTAATTTTGGAAATACTATGCTGTTTTTGTGTATTTTGTACACATTTTGCCTTAAAATTTTCTTCCCTTTTGGTTCCTTTGAGAATAATCTGAAACATTTTTAACTTCTGCTTTTGTTATTTTTTCGTAAGGACCAGTGATGTTTTGGTTACACAGTTGATGCTTAGTATTCATGGTGATTTGAAATACTGACTTGATTTCATTTGGCTAAAGAGAAACACTATGAAATTTGGGATGAAAATGATTGGTAAATCATCATTATTATTATTGCTTATTCTGAGCAGTTTCATTGCCTTAAGAACATTAGCCTTGACACTGTCTTATTTAAAAAAGCATCTTTGATGAGGTCGGTCTTTTTTATCATAAGATGAAGAAATTGAAGCACAGAAAATTTAAGTTTCTTGTCCAAGATCAGACAGGTAGCAAGTAGCAAAGCTGGGGATGTTTGTCTCTGGCTTATATGTTTCTTCATTAGTAAGCATACTTCTTTCCAACAATTATGGGAAAGATCTTAAGGAAAATTAATCCTGTAAATGGCATCACATGTTTATGGCATACTTACCTCCCTGTCACCAGCTGACTTTTTAGTTTGCTAATTTCCTATGGTGGATAATTTCTCAGATCCTTTTTTGGTTCTTCTTAAATTGCATAACCAGCATTGGTCACTGTCTTTCATGAATGAGACAAAGGTGGATCGACATGGCATTATTATTTAGTTTTTTCTTTTTTCTTTCTTATTTAAGAAAACCACACCTTTCATTAAAGAACTTTCTACTCCTTAAGACAAATTGGTGTCCTTGTTTAAGGTGTGTACTTGATAGATGCAATCTGATATTACTTAATTTTTTATACTGTCTTATACTATTCTTTAATAAACTGCTAAAGCCTCACCAACTGCTGTTTTTCCTTGGTGTCTCTTTAAGAAGTCACGACATGTTTCTTCCTGAACACCTAATGGTTTGATATTCTAAGAGATACTTTGCAGGGCTTTAGCTAGTTGTTAACAGTGAATGTCTTCAAGAAAGCAGTGCAGTAGGCAGAGCGCTGCAGTTGAGACACCTGTAGAGATCAGCACACCTGCCCTCAAGCAAAAGACAGTAATTAGTTGCTTATATTCCCTTGCAAACTTCTCCAGTTTTGTTGCACATGAAACACAGAGATCACAGCAATGCTGTCATGAGCTCCGCACCGTTGGAGTTGTTTATGCCCACTCAATTTTTAATGTTCCTATAAGACATTTTGATGGGAACCTTGAGCCTGAAGGGATTTGCATGCTTGATCAAACCTGTGATGATTTAAATATAGAAATAAAGAGAAACCTTTGCATTACATTGACTGTTAACTTTTAGGACAGTGTTAGTGGAAAACATTAACATGATACTTGAGGCAAAGTTATTTTTGATCAACCTTCACAACTTTTTTGTTTCTTGATAGCAGGTATAGCTTCAATAAATCTAAACAAGTTCTTTAATGCTTCTACATCCAAGTGCATGTGGATATCTGAATGGCATGGTCTGAATATTTTAAGATGTGGTTTTATACCAACCACTTTTATTGAAATTGAACTACTCTCAATTCTGAATATTTTAGTCCTACCACATTGTCATGTAGAGTTTATGCTATTAAAAAAATGAGATGACAGGTGATTGAATTTTAGTAAAATACAGTAGTGTATAAGAATTGGACATATTGGAGCTAAGGAAATTTATTACTCATAGCCCTAGGAGGTTTTTCGACCATTGTTTTCTTTTCTATTTCTTTATTTTTTTGAGTAAAGTCAATGTGGCGCTCTAACTCATGACCCCAACCGAGATCAAGAGTTGCATGCTCCATCGACCGAACCAGCCAGGTGCCCCCATACTGTTGTTTTAATTCCAACACTGTATCTGTTCTAGGTAGTATGTGGCTTAAATATATATAAATAAGGAGGGGGGAGAAATAAAAATTTGAAAAGCTAGTGTTTTACCACCTGGTAAACTGAGGAATTCAGTTCTTTGATTATGTAAGTTATTAATAAGCAACTTCACTAAGATGCATTACCGATTCTTAAATATTTATTTGAAAAATGCTTATAATTTCTAATATCAAATCTAAAATCAAATCTAATATCAAATTCTAATAGCAAATTCAGTTCATATTGTTTTCTGAGCAAAACTAACCACAACATCTTATCTTTTCCACATACTCTGATGGATGTACATGCTTCTTACATTGGTTCTCAGAAACAAACAGGCATATGGAATTGTCAGATTATGGAGAACTAAGGAAGCTGCTGCACAGCCCTGAACTATCTCACTGACAGTTGGAAAGTTGAAGTGCCAGTGAATTCAGGCAGCCCATTTTGCCTCACATTTTCCTTCATTAATACATCCATAGAGTCTTCCAGTGGGTTTCTGAGCATAGTGATTGATTAGTTCTTCAGCAAATAAATGAAATGAATGGTACACATGTTAAAAAGCTTAACCTCTAAATTTTATATTTGCTTGACTTTCTTAGCCATAAGTAAGCCTCAATGCGGATGGAACCGGGGGTGCCCCACTTTTGAGCTGACAGTGGTGGTGCTAACCTAAACTAAGTATTCTTACGGGGTTGGATGTGGAACATTTTGGCTAGCTTACACTACATCGACTTCCAGGAATTTCACGGAGGTCATTCCTAAAAATTGGTCTGTCTGTAGTGGCCTTCGGAGTTCTTAATAAGTTCATGTATATGTGGCATAAAACATTTGGCAGGGACATCTGTGTGGCTCAGAGGGTTAAGCCTCTGCCTTCTGCCCAGATCATGATCCCAGTGTCCTGGGATCGAGTCCCACATTGTGCTCTCTGCTTCCCCCCCCTTCCCCGCCTCTCTGCCTATTTGTGATCTCTCTCTCCCTGTGTCAAGTAACAAACAAACAAACAAACAAACAAACAAAAAATCCCCCAAACATTTGGCAGTCTGCTTCCTACAAAAATACTCCATGTGCCCCAGGGTTAGTATCTTATTTATCTATTCATCGCTTGGTGTCTAACTAATGTGATCAGTCAGTGTTGGTTGGATTAGTGAGTGAGTGAAAATACTGTGTAATGCATATGAATAGCCTAGGAACACACTATCTTCAGTAAAGAGTGGATCATAACACTTTTAGCAAAAGAAATGACTTTTTCTCCTCCCCTCCCTTTTTTTCTCTCAGTGTAATCCTAGATTGATTTTGTCTTTTTTTTTCCCTCTAGAATAAATTCCTGTGATTTGACTTTAACTTTTTACTATCAGTGCATCCAAAATAGTCTGTGAAAAAAAAAGCTGTATTTTTACTGTGCTAAAGTTAAATTCTTCTTTCTCTAAGTACAGTCTGGATCCATTTAGCTTAATTAGCTTTGTTTTCTACTGTTTTGTACCCCCTTGTTTCTGCCCCTGTGCCGGAGAGACTTTTCACCCTGTTTCAGGATAAGCCACACTTCCTTCGTTTGGCCTCACACCTTGCTCTGAGCTCCAATCTCCTGAACTCCCGAGTTACTTCTGTTTTTGACTCACTAGTTTAGAGTTAAGTCATATGTGTTCCTGTGTTTTGTAAAATGTGTGTCTCCATCTAGTTTGTAACTTCATTACTATGATTTTAAAGTTTAAAAATTTTAATTTTTTCATTTCTGGCATATGGCAGAATACTAAGTACTTTGTAGTTACTCAGTAGAACTTTCCAGGCTAGCTAATCTCTAGCTTTACAATAGAAAAATAAACTCCCAAAGAAAGTGAGAAGGACAGAGAGAGACATACAGGGGCAAAGGAAGAAGGGAGGGAGATAGTAGGGAAGAGAGGGAAGAAATGAAGGAAGGAAGCAGAGAAGGAAGGAAGAAGGAAGAAAGGGAGAGAGGGAGGGTGAGCATATTTGGTGAGATAGGGAAAGAAGAATGACTTTGGATTTGAAAAATGAGTTAAATCTGATTTGGCTTACTCTGTAATCTTTGATAAATTTCCCAATCTTTGGGTTTAAATGATATTAATACTGGTAAGTTTGTTGTAAGGATTAAATTATGTAATGCATGCTTATTAGCCCATTCTCCGGTACATAATGCTTGTTTAGCAAATGTTAGCTAACTCTGTTGTTTTGCAAGTGAGGCAAGTAAGGTTTAGAGAGCTGACCAAGGGTCATATAGCCTGTAAATTGTGGAGAGAGGATTGAAACCCACATTTTTCTTACTCTAAAGCAGTATGTTTTCAATTGCTCCTCTGCCTTTTGGCTAAGATCAAGTGTAAAGCAGTGTTTTAAAACATTAGTGTACATCAGAATCCCCCAAGTCTGCTCAAAATATGGATTGCTGAGCCCCCACTTGGAGTTACTGGGATGGGACCCGAGAATTTGCATTTAAACAAGTTCCCAGCTGCCCCTAGTCCAGCGACCACCTACTGCTCCAAAGCAGTATTTCTCCACCCTAACTGGACCTAAGAAATCACTTAGGGAGCTTCTAAAAATTACTGATGAAACTAGTATCTCTGCAGCTTTTTTATTTTTTGTTTTATTCTTATTGCATAAGCCCTCCAGGTGATTCTAATGTGTAGCCAGAGTAAGAAACTCAACTGCTAGACTGCAGTTTTCCATTAGACTAGGTACCAAGCAAAGCTCTGGCCTTGAACACCTCCTGGTTCCTCAGTGATGCAAGGCCTCAGTAGTGTGTTGTTTTTGGCCTGTGATGTTTTAGTTTTAGAACAATTGCTTCAGCCTAGAATCTTTTATTATTTTATGTATTCTAATTATTTGTGTGTATTGTTTGCATTTTTCCATCCAGTTTCATTGACAGATAATGTGGATTTTGAATGCCTTCATTAATCTCTAGGGTAGACTTGATGTTAACATTTGGCAGAAGCAACTATTTAGCAGTAGTCGAAGTATAGAGTAGGTAAAGGAATGTGTCTAATTTTTAAAAAGGCAATCAATTTAGCAACTTATTGGAGTTCTAGACTTCTGATTATGAGTTTGTTCTTTTTTTCTGAGATGCTATTGGAAACCTTAAATATTTTTATTTTAGGGGTGTTGGTTAGAACAGGTAATGATAGTTGTGCAGCCAGGAGTACATAAGTAAAAATGCGGTAGAGTAATTCGTAAAAAGAGTCATTTCTTCTGTTCTATGATTCAGTTGATAAATACACACAAACCAAGGCATGAAATCATTTACTGGATAAGAGTGGGCAAAATACCACATAATTTCATTAACCTTTAAGCAATGAAATTATAAATCCCTATGCAAATGATTGAGGTTATCATTGCCTATCACCCCCTTTTGATACCTACAGACTGTTAATTCTTCTCTGTCCTGCTGAGTCTTATTAAAACTTCTGACTGATGTACTTTTATTAAAAGGTTTAGAATTTACCAATTTAAAGCACTTGCTTCACACTATCACCTCTAATTTAACTAGGCCACTAAACAGAGTATTTTGCAAAGCAGAAAAAGTCAATAGCTGTTTCCTTTAAAAAAATAATAAATTGAAATGAATTCAAACTCTGCTTGGAGGTAAGCAACCCTTATATACTACTAGGCCTTTTGATAGTTGATTTGTTCCTTTAGTATGCAAATTTTAGGTTTACAAAGATCTACTGCTTTTATTTAAGAAATATGCCTGGAGGCTAGATTGGTAAGCTTTAGGGAGATATCTAGTTTGGTGTGAAATAAATAGTTGTTAAAGGATCACATGAATTGGGTCCCAGAAGATAAAGAGTAGAGCTGAGACAGATTGAGAAAAACTGACGGTATTTCATTTCATTTGGCTAGAAATACCACTAAATTAAAAATGAAGACAATGAATGATGGCAACACAAAGAAAATTAATGCGAATGAGCCTTTTTTTTTTTTTTGGTAGATTTTGTGAAAAGTTCTGACTAGCAAGGAGTTTAAAGGAAAGGGCTTACAACATCCCTGACTAAAAAAGTTTACCCATCATTTTGGAAGGGTGGACTTGAGAGTTTTGGGAGAGAAGACGCTTGGTTCTGGGTTCTTCTGCTGGCGAGTCAAGCAGCATCATTTCTGGTCAGGAGGAGAGATGACACATGTCCTAGAACAGCCTCACATCCAAAAGAAAAGGACGGCCACCTTAGGTTGCAGCCTATGAGTAATCTGCTTTGCAAGTTTAAAGCAAACGATGTAATAGTCTTCTAGGTTCTGGGAAGGTTATGTCACCAATCTTTTGCACCCTGATTTTCAAATGCATTTTAAAGAAAAGACAAATTAAAAAATTATAAAATTTATTTCTGTATTGATAGCTTCTATAATCCTCTTTACTTTTTTTTTTTATGTGCTTCTATCTGCCTTTTGGTGTGTTTTTAAGTACTGTGTCTCATGGGGCGCCTGGGTGGCTCAGTTGGTTAAGCGACTGCCTTCGGCTCAGATCAGGATCCCAGAGACCCAGGATCGAGCCCCGCATTGGGCTCCCTGCTCCGCGGGAAGCTTGCCTCTCCTTCTCTCACACCCCCTGCTTGTGTTCCCTCTCTAGCTGTGTTTCTGTCTGTCAAATAAATAAAATCTTCAAAAAAAAATTAAGTACTGTGTCTCTCAAAGATAAAATATTTGAACAGCATCATCCAGCAGTTAAGAGTCTTCTGTGTATGCATGTTTGTTGTGTATACCTGGTGGTGGATGGTGAGGTATGGAGGACAGGGGTGATGATGATGTGTGAAGATGGGATGCAAATCTTCCATTGAGGCCGGAAGTTTCCTGCGCTTTTATCATCAAGGACCCCTCTATGCAGGTATATATGTATGAATTAATAGATTTCCTAACCTTATCCTATTCAGCATCATTTTGTTTATTTTTATTTTGGACTTTAAGATATCTTTTTTTTTTTTTAAGATTTTATTTATTTGACAGAGAGAAACACAGCCAGAGAGGGAACACAAGCAGGGGGAGTGAGAGAGGGAGAAGCAGGCTTCCCACTGAGCAGGAAACCCGATGTGGGACTCCATCCTGGGTCTCCGGGATCATCTGCTTTGCAAGTTTAAAGCAGAGCCGAAGGCAGTCGCTTAACCAACTGAGCCACCCAGGCGTCCCGAGATATCTTAAGAACTTTTGAAATGCTACTATATTCACTGGATTCAAATTCAAAAAGTGACAAGGTCTACAAAATCTTTCTCTTATGCCCTGGTCCCTTAATACTTTCTTTATATACAACTAATCAGTGTGTGCGTGCGTGTGTGTGTGTGTGTGTGTGTGTGTGAATCTTTCTAGAGACATGTAGAAGTATAGAATCTATTTATTTATTTATTTTTGTTCGTGCCTTGATTTATATACTTGACTTGTGAACATTGTATTCTAGACTTTTTTTTTTAAAATGCCAAAGTACACTTAAAAATACAGGCCATATAGCCTTATTCAGGTATGAGTTATTTCTGTTGGCTTTTATAACATTGAAATTAATTTAAGATCTGCCCCTCAACCCTTGGTGAAACAGAATTACATGAAAGTCTCTGGGAGGTCCCATGGGTCAGCATGGAGTTCTGCCTTTGCTCTGTAGCCTCAGTGGACATGTGGTGTTTCCGAAGCATTTACTGTTTTCACATCCACACAGGAATGCTTTCTTGTTCTTGAGGAATTCTCATTTGTACATGCTGGGCTCAGAGCAGATTCCTTTGTGTCTTCTTTCCTTATTCCATCCTCATACTCTCCTCTGCTCACTTACTTTTATTTCTAAGTTTACATTTTCTGTGAGATTTTATATTTGTATTCATATTTGGTTTTATTTATTTTGACTTTTTTTTTTTCTGATCTTAATTGAGTATATAAGTTTAAGAGTACTGGGAACTATCTGAGACTGTTTTCTTCTTTTAAATTTTACTTCTATCAACTTAGCAAAAAGTACTAATTGGGAGTATGGGACCTGGAGCCAGATTGCTTGCTTTGAGACCTAAGAAAATGACCTTGGGCAAGTTACTTCTTTCTGCTTTAGGTCTCTTACTTTGTTCAATGGGATATAACAGTATCATCTACTGTAGAGAGGCAATGATTAAATTATATAACATTGTTATATTGTGCCTGTCCAATGTTAGTTATTTGTATTTTTATGATATAGTTCTGGTTGGTTTTTATAGAATATAATTTAGCATTTTTAACATAATTTTAAATACATTTGTACATATTTTAAGGAAACTTACAAATCTTTATTCTAGGATATAGCCTTCTCTTTTAAATAGTAAGAATGAATCTATAAGCTATCAAGATAAAATAGTAAGTTGTGAATGTGAGGGTAATTGAGTAATTTAAAAAAAACAAAATCAATTCTCTTTCCCTTGTTGGTGGAGAATAGTGTATATTTTTTTCATAGTGTTAGTGTGTGTGTGTGTGTGTGTGTGTGTGTGTGTGTGTGTAGAGCAGCACTGTTCAATAGAATTGTAATGCAATAATTTAAAATTTTCTAGTGGCCACATTAGACAAATGAAAAGAAATAAATTTAATTAATTTTGTTAATATATTTTATTTACCTCTGTGTATCTAAATTCTTATCATTTCAACATGTAACCAATATAAAGTTATTGAACTATTTACATTCTTATTTTTGCATTAAGCCTCTGAAATCTATTGTGTATATTCTACTTAATAGCACATTTCATTTCAGACTAGCCACATTTGAAGTGTCCAGTAGGCACATGTGGCTAGTGGTTACAGTATTAGCATAGTTATAGTATATAAACTACTTTTAAATTTGTCCTCTTAGGTTAGGAAGGGTTTTATGATATTTTGCAACAAATGATAAAGCTAGATGTATCTAATAGGCAAATGGAAGTATAAATTTGTAGTGGGAAGAGAGCTATGGGAGAGGTTAAGATTTGGGAGTGATCAATGAATATATATATATATATATATCTTGAAGTCAAGGACAGAAGGAAACCAGGAAACCATAATATCCCTAAGGATAGAACTCTAGGGAATTCCTGGAAAAGGAGCCAGGTTAAAATAGGGAACACTCCTCATAGGCTGAAGTAGAGCTGCAAGATGGTGGCATCCTGGAAACCAATGGAAGGGGGTTTCAAAGAGGCTTGGTGGGCAGGACTGCCAAATGCCACAGTCTAACAAAGAGAGGGGTGGAAGTAGTCATTATTAGCAAACCATAGCAATGGCTCTTTGAGTAGAGTGATGGCTAAGGAAGCCACGTTGTGGTAATTTGAGCATTGCTTGGAAGTAGAAGTAAAGGCAATGGGTCTGTATTTTTGTTTTATGAATCTTGGCAGGAGAGTTGGTAGTGTTGAAAGAAGTGTGCTATTCATGAAGGAGAAGGAGCCAGTGGAGAGAAGAAGATTGAAGGCAGAGGAAAAGGAGAAGAATAATGATGGAGTGAGTTTTTTGGAAAGTCATGAATAGATAGGGTTCAGTGAGCAGGCAGAGGAATTAGTAATGGAACAGAAGAGGGTGAATTGCGAAAGAGGTGTGAAGGCATTCTGAGACAGGAGAATTTGTGTATGCTAGAGTGGGTTCTTAAGTTGTGGGCAACAGCTAGTTTAAGTTGTAGACAGCTAGCTACTTTAAGCAAAAAGGGACATGTTTACACACTACTTAATTTCCAAAAGTGCCGAGGAACTAACCTTGACTATTAATAAGCTGGGAACAGCATAAGCCAAGGGAAACATCCAGTTACCCTATTTTAGTAGAAAATCTACTGTCACTTGCTACTTGGGAACCTTTGATACTAGTGATCATTCAAGTAGACTATCTAGCTGATTGTCTCAGAAGAAAAAATGCTTTCACTACAAGATTTGATCTCCTTGGAGGTGGTCACCACCTTGTTTTACTCACTTCTGTTTTCTAAGTCTTACATGGATTTTTCTGATTATTTGAATCCAGATCTCGTAGAAGGCATGATGCAAATGCATCTGGGGAATGGAGTTTTTATCTTTGGAGGAAGCTAGAGAGCATGCTAGAAGTGGAGTGCAGCCTAAGTGGTTCTGGCTCTGATCTGTCATGAATTTGAGTCAGCACGGACCTAGGGCAACAGTCATCTGCAGATTGGAGCAGCCTGGTGATCCACCTACAAGATGGCTCACACATAACCCAGTTACGTAGATTCTGGCGGTTTGGAAAGAGGTGGTGAGGACCGCTCCATCGACCTGTTTGTCCTCATGATGTGGCAGCTGACCTCACCCAGACTGAGTGATCCCTCAGAGCAAGGAGCTAGCTGTAGTACCTTTTAGGACCTAGCCTCAGATGTCAGAAATCATCACTTCCAGGGCATTCTGGTTTTCGTGCAAACCAACCCTCATATAGTGAGAAGAAACTATCAAAGTCATGAATTTCATGAGGTGAGGATTTGGGGGACCTCTTGGAGGTTGGCTCTCATGCCTCCCCATGTTCCCTACTGCCTGACTTCCTTTAACAGCAGAAAATGATCAAATTCATCTGTAGAAGGGAAAACGAACTTTAAAAAGATAGAATGAAACTTGCCAAGAATTCGGATAGAATGTGGTTCTGTGTTACATCTTAAGGTTACAAAGTGCATTGGATCTGTCAGTTTTTTAAAAAGATTCAGAAATGCTGTTTAGTTATTTGTTCTCAGGTTTTCTCCTCTCAAGGCAGAGAGGTGTATCATAAAATCATAACTCAGTCTAGGTGTATGTATTTTGATGTTTGGAGATAATGAGGTTTTGATACTTTGTTTTCCAGAATAGCTCTCCGGTCCTCATCTCTGAAATGAAGAGTCTTGACTAGCTGTCCCTAAGGTCCTTTCTCAGTCTCCGTTCCCTAAGACCCTGACTAACTTCAACACTTGGAGCAAACATCTCTGTGACATCCTAGATTGGTGTAGGGCATTCTCCCATGGCTCAGTTACATCATCTTATTTCTTTCATATCATGTATTGAAATGCTATTGCTGATGTATATGTCTCCCCTTCCCGAAATTAAATTCCCAGCCAGGCAAATTTTGCCTCGTTCACTGAATTCCCCAAACCAGGGCAATGCCTGGTAGATGCTAAGGGGATGAATGTCTAAAGAAGTTATTTTTCAAGAAAATATATCACAAGATCACTATTTGTAACTGGCCAGCTCAAAAGTTTTGTTTTCTCCTTTTACTTGACTTATGTCATCTCAGCCTTTCCCTTATCTTCTTTATTTTTTTCTGTTCTTTTTTGGTGACACTCCTGCTCAGGATTCTTCCTGTGGCCGCAGATGTTTTTTTTCTTGTTCATGGCTGGTGCCTGGAAGGTTCTTCATCTTGATTTCTTTCTGGTATAGGTTATTCGGACTCTGTAACCACTGTGTAGGATAATTCTTTTAAGAGTTGCATTCAGTAATTCTGTGATTTTGTGCTATGTATACTGTCTGAGAGCCACATTTCGTATTGCTTTGCCAGTTCTTCCTTTTTGGTTGTTCATGTAGGATCCTTTTTGGGTGAGTTACTATGTTAGTCTTGACCCTGTCAATACTGATATACCTAAGGATCTGACTTTAATATATGCAGAACGGGAAAGTCACAATATCCACCCTTGGGTATATGGTAAGAACTTGCTCTCTTCACACTGCATGGCTTGCAGAGAAGTCAAGTAACAGTTTAAACCTGATCTAATGCTCTCACAGAAAGTAGTATTCTTAAGGTATGTACCCCAGATACAAAAGTGTCCGTGTACCTCCACTGTTTCCCTGGAGTGAAAACCCCAGACCTGGATTGATTATCCGTATGCATTCCAACATGTCTCTGAGATCTTAGACTGTCCTCAGCAGAGGTTCTTGACAGTTTTTTGGACTATGGAACTTTTTGCACATCTGACAAACTATTGACCTTCTCTCTGGAGAGACATCCCTTTACATAAACCCGCAAATTTTACATATATTATTCAGAAGTGCATAGACTCCTAAAGTTCATCCACATACCAAGGATAAGGACCTCTAATCTGAATTTTTCTTCTTCTTGTTTTTGAGTTAGAATTGATTTGGGAGACCTTGGAAATATTGGGGGTGGGGGAAAGCTCTAACCAGTTAAGACTCAAAACATTTCTGTCCTTGGAGGTTCTTCTCCTATTTTGGTATATCCAAGACTCAGACTACTGGGTCATTCAAGTAAACTCTTATCCAGGTCAGGATTCAGAATTCAGGCTAGGCTTATTTTGAAGAGAACATCTTAATTATGTCCTTTCATCTCACAGGTACATCTTCATTAGCCCAACTGGATATATGTAAAGAAAAACATTAGTACATGTGGATCATCAGGTAAGCAAATGGGACTTTGTTTTAATTTCTCCATTGATTCAGTCCTCTATCAGTATGTGGCTATTTCCTATCATCTGCTCTTTCTTTACTGCAGTGTGGGTCAGTGAGATGATAAATATTTCTAGAGAAGGAAGCAGCCATTCCTAACTTGTACCAGATTACTTCATCTGCTGCTTGAATTCAGTTTTCTTTATTTTAATTTTATCTCATTATTATTTCATACATTCACACTTCTATAGCAGATAAAAATTCCCTGCTCTTCTTTTTATGTATATACTTTGGAGAGTTGTGGACAGCTCTCATATTGTTCCTTGGTTGTCAGCCAAGTTATACACATTTAACTCCTTTAATCTTTCTTTGTAATTCAGTCAGCTTGGCTGCTTTTTCTTGATTTTTTCCTATTTTATCTGCATGATTAATAAACAGAGAAAACATGTTATCTCCTAGTTTCTTCTACACCTTTCATTCTTTTTGTTTCCTGGTTTTGCGTCAGATTCCTTGTTGAACTAAAGCCAGCCAGACATCATTCTTTGGACCTCTTTGGCAAGACATGAATGTCTTGCCCACAACTATCCGTGTCCCAAGCGGTAATGACATCGTCAGTATATCCCAGGCGGAAGAAAGGAAGTGGGAAAGGAGAACAGTGAGGAGCAAAATAATGCATGTTCTGATTCTATGGCGGACGGGCCCTGGCCACCTATACTAAATCATTGTATCTGAAACTTTTATCACAGGTTTTGTCCTCTCAAATTAGTGCGTGGCACTAATTTGAATAACGAGAAGCATGTACTATGTACTCTTTGAAATCTGGCCACTGTTCTCACCTGGTTTCTTTTCCACATTCTCCCTCTCCCACCGCTTTTCCCAAACAGTGACCACGACTTGCTATTGGAATCTGTGGCCATGAGCAAAACTGGGTGGGGGATCATTTTGTTGGAAATTAGATAGGCTCAGGTGGTCACGCTCCACACCTCTGTGTAACATCTGAGGCAAGTGCTTTAGTTTTTGCTATTTCTGTAATAGTCGTTGGTCGTCTCTTATCAGCCGATTCAGTGGAGATGGGCAGGAGGAAGGGACTAGTGGACCTTTGGTGCTATTCATCGATGCTGAATTAGTTTCACAACTCTTTTCCTGTCCTGATGGGCAGGGAGAAGCAGACTGCTTCTAGATGATGCTGAGCTTTGTGTAAAATATGCCAGCATGGGATCTGGGCTTGTCACAGTTCATTTTATCTTTTCATTTGGCTTGTAGAAAATGGACTTCTGCCTTGACTTATCTTGTGCATTAGAGAGAAAAGGGTCATACCTCTAGGAGCTAATGGTTTATTGGTGTTTTTAGTCATCAGATTCAGGTAGTATATTTAGTTGAAGCTTCCAACAGCTCACACTTGGCTTTCTCATTTGTGTTAGCTTTGCTTCTAGTACAGAATTGAATAGGATAGAAGAGACGGTTTTCCTGTTTGTGTCTGTGGCAACTTTCTAGATGATTTGTGGTTTAATCCTTTAAACATTCTTGATCATTTATCATCTTTCCCTGTAAAAGCATTAAATATTCCGATTATACTGTTATAATCTTTTAATCAGACCATTTAGGTTTGGAGAAATCAAGGTAAGAATAACAGCTGACACAGTTGCCTCTGAATAGTGACCTGTGAATTTTAATACTTATATTAGTTCTCTTTCTCGCCTGATTTTGTGGCCTTCCTTCATCTATCAAATTTTAGACAAGATTGTGTGATTGTGAATCACATATTTCTTGGTCTCTGGCTTCTTAAACATGTAAGTATGTAACCTGGACCCCTTTTAACTCTGATTTTTTAAAAAAAAATGTTAATCCCTCCGGTGGCTTTAAACTGCTGACAATATTGTTCTCAAGCTAATTTCTTTAGACAAATGATAGATTCTTCAGCATAACTTTTGTTTTTGAGTCTTTTCAAGACTTGTCAAACAAAACAAAATGCTAACCTGACTTTAAGGGGCAAAAAGTACACCTCTCCCCGCCCCCCCTCCCCATACTATATTGTTCTTTGTTCTCTATGTGCATTAAAGTGACAATCCCACACTGTCTCAATTGAGGGAGTCTAGCACAAAATAAAAAACAGCCTGGCACTGTTCTAGGCTGACAGCCAAAATGTTTTGTGTAGCTTGGTTCTGGCAGTGGTTTTCATAAGGCAGAGGGTCTACCCTTCCAGCACCACTGAAGGAAAGCAAGCAGCCTTAGTCTTTCCCCCTTAGTCCATTTCTTTTCCTTCATTTTCCTTTTTTGTCATGTAGAACACCATTGTAAAAGAAAACAAAAACAATATTTCTTAAATAGAAACATCATTCTTCTCGAAACCTCCACGTTTGTTAAATGGCATTGTTCCATCTAGAAGCTTGTGTTAGATTTCCCTTTTCCAGCTCTTAGAGATTTTCTTTGCAGTTGCATTTTTGCCACACTTTTCAGAAAACTCTTCTGAATATTGCTAACTTTGGTCATGTCGACATGGTATTTTTGATTGGTTGGAACCTTGCTTTCCTTAATAGCTTATTATTTGAATGGAAATTCTTGAATGCTACTTGCTTATATTATTATGAATCTTTAAGCCAAGATATTGCTTGTTGAGACCAAAAAGTCTGCCATTGTTTTCTATTTTTGTCTAAAACTCAGGGTTAGCTCATAGCTTTTGCAGATTGAATACTCATTTTTAGAATGTCTGATAAGTGTTGCTAGGTGAGCAAATGAACTTCTGTGAAATATAAAGATGTGTATTTAAAATTTTTTCCTTTGAAATGAAAATGCAAGATAGAACACAGTGTTTTTACATTTTCGAATTCTCTCTAAATTATAGCTAGTGACCTATTATTACAGGGGTGTGAAAATGTAGCATTATGATTTTTAAGTGATGATTGGAGCAGGAGACTAGGTTTTCACTATGAGCAAGCATTCTGTGAAATTTTATAGAATTTTCCTCAAAATGTAAATGTGTTTTCTGTTGTATTAAGCAAAAACAAATGACTGATGTTCAAGTGGTCTATTTTAAAAATTAGTGCTTTGCAATCAAGATAAGAATAAATAGGCAGAATATGTTTTCTTTTTTTTTCAGAATATGTTTTCTAAGGAGGAGATTGATATTATTTTGACTGATTTTTATTTTAAAAAGTTGTCAGTGATTTTTGGCAATAAGAAAATTACTTTGGGAGGAAAAACTCAAGAATTTTTGTAACAGTGCAACACATGCGACTGAAGAAAATAGTGGTTCCTATTAGGAGTATTAATGTGAAGCATTTTTATATGCCGTATACACTGGGAAATATATCTATTATGGATACATTAAGATCAACTTGTACAATCTAAGAGTTGTTTTCTTCCCTAGAGATCTATTTTTAATTTAGAAAATGCTTTAAAACCAAGAAAAGGGTTTGTAAAACAGGTATAAGGGAATTATGCATTAAATAAACTCACCTGTTATTTTCTCTTATTCTCAAAACAGGTTCAGCAACATATTGGCTCATTAATTTAACAAAACAAACAAATACTCACATTGCTTTGTATGTATAATGCACATGTTAATAAATGCTACAAATCTCCACCCCCCTATGCTGAATTTTTAAACTTGTATTTAAGTGCTTGTTTCTGTAGAGTTCTAAGATGACTTTAGGTGCAATGCTTGTTAAGTTATATCAATAAATCTTCAGGTCTACATTTTATGTTTCAGAATTAGGACCTTTTTTTAGACGGGAAGCCAGTGGAACTTTTTTCTCTTGGTCTCATTAAGTGCATGACTGTCTTGAATCCTCTGTGCCAAGGTGTGATAGTAGAGACAAAAATTATTCTCTATGTTCATATATATTGAATAATGTTCATTGCATATAAATACTATGCATTTACTTTAAATAGATTTTCTCCAGTGATATAATTTTTATTTGCAATTAAGCCCATTGTCTTTTTTGTGGTAGGAACATATCTTTAAGTGACTTAGGAATTGCAACATGAATTATTATTTATTTGTTTATTGTAACTGTACACAGAGGTATAGTAGAAATATATTTAAGATCTGTGATGTTTGAGTATTTGAGCAGTTATTGTTTGGATAAATGCTATTGAGTTTTTTATTTTTGTAGGTACTAAAATTTAAAGTTTCGTTAATTCAGAGCACACATCAAAGCTCCTATATCTTTATAGTTTGATGTTACACAGTTTGTAGGAATTACTGTATAGTAACTTAATCATTATATTTTTAGCAGCATGGAAAAGTAGCTTTATTGAGGGATGCTGGCAAAGTTGGATAAATACTAAATTTATTATTGTAACTAGGATTTTGTTTTATTGTATTAAATACCATGTTCATGATTATGAATGGTGTTTTATTTCATTTGAATATTAGTACAGGTTTTGAACATTACTCCTGGGTAGGTTTGAATATTTTGTTTGATATCAAATATTGGTAAGATGTAAGATATTGATTTCTAAGTTTAAATATTAGTCATCTTTCCTTATGCATATGGTACACACTTCAGTGTTAAATTTCGTTAGAGAGTATTGCATGAAAGTGTATGTGCTAATTCAGTTGTTTGATTCCCTCTCTAATTTTTGATACATTTTAATTCCCTCTGCCCGACATATTATCATTCCGTAGAATACTGTCACAAGTATGTCATATGTTTTCTGTGGCATCTCACACTGCTCACTTTTTATCCATAGTACCATATGAGTTCCCCCATTTTCAGGTTTACACTGCATATTTTAAGCTGCTGATAGTGTAAGTACATTGCAAGGTAAAGTGACATTTAGCTTTTTGAGCTAGGCTCATTTTTAGCATGAGAGCAGAGTGTTTTTTTTTTTTTTCCTCCCCCTTTTCCTCTGCCCTAAATCTCTTCATATTTCCCATTAAAACAAAGAAATTCAACACACAAGCAGACAAAGGAATTCAGAGATTTGGCTACCACAGCAATAGAAATGCTTCAAAAAGTGGCTACTACAATACAGTTTTATTAATGAATGATCTACATTGGTTCCAGCTGTGTCCATGTGATTAGGCCTTCACCAGGCAGCAATGGGTTTCCCTATTGCTTTTATTTGATTTCCAAGAATGTGTCATCTGTTACATCAGCCCCTGCCAATATGCCCCCTGTAAAAGTGTTTTGTTTTCTTTTTCCTTCCAAATTTCTGAAGCATAAGTTGAATACCCACACATATCCCTGCCGAAATATTGTTTCTAGTGAATAGTGGCCTAGGTTTCTATGCCTGGTGTTGCATACCAAAATTCCAGAATATAAATTAAAGTAAATGTTTATTAAGTTTATCAGTAAATTCTCAGAAGTGTGGTTGCCTGGTAATGCTAAAGATAGACTATTTTCGCTTTTACGTTTCCATCTTAATATTTTATTACAGTGGTATAATGTGTTATAGAGGTGGACAGGCTTGCAGATTGAAACGGGGATCGTCCAGATTGTTCCCTTCCCTGGACCATATGGTATAGTTCTAAAAGCCTTTTGTATGCTGTCTGTTCAGTTTATTGTAAACTCAATCTTTAGTGCACCTAAAAAGATAACCAAATAAAAATGGGCCCGAGGAAAAGGATTTCATATCATGTAGGGACCCCAGAAATACTTGTTTTAGAGGGGATAACTGCCGATAAAATTGAAGTTGAGTTGATACAAACAAAGGAGGCTTGTCATTCTCTGAATATGCTTTTGAGTTCATATGGATTGTCCGAGTTTGCCTTTGGATACTGGTTTTAAAACGAAGGAATTTATGTTATCTGACTATACTTATTATCCTTATTTATCCCATTCCTGAAGTCTCACAAAGAAGATGTAGCTCTTATCTGTTTTACAGAGGAAGCTTCTACCTAGAAACAGTGCCAAAAAATGTATAAGCCCCAGGTTTTATGAATATATAGGGGTTTTTTTTTTTGATTGATTTCAGTGTTCAGTGATTTCATCCTTATAACCATTACCCCTACTCAGAGATTATTGGAAAGTTTCTAATTCTGTTTCATCCCCCCTCCCAGCCCCTTCCCACTTGACCTATTATGGTTCTCTAATTCTATTTTAGGAAAATAGGATAAAAGATTGCTTATCCATATGCTAAGACTCTTTAAAAGCTGGGAATGAGATGATTTCTCCTGACTCTCACTCCCCTTCCCTCCAAAGTAAGCTACTGTTGGAGAAGAGCATTAGATATTACCCATTGCTTTTTGGCACAAGAGATTTATGCTGAAATTCTACCAAATGGGTGGGGGGGGGGAGGAGAGCCTGCGAAGAGCATGATTCTTTACTCTATCATTACCCTGAACCACTGAAAGGGTAACTGAGAGGAACTCAAATGTTATTGGAATGTGTAATTTCCTTTTGAATGGCCACAGTGAAATATGTTTGAACAAAAAAGGCAGAAAAAGTATATGTGGCGTATGGAGCTGGTAGTGATTGAAATTAATGAATCTTTCTAGTTCTCTATGATTGAAATTATTCAAGAATTGTACACATTCAGAATCTGTCCAACAGAAACCTATAGAGGGTATTACCTTAAGGAGTTTACCAGAGATAGGTAGAATAGCACAGTAACTTAATAATGCTGGTGGTAAATTGGTCACAACATATTTTTGGGATATATACTTTTTCAAGTCTAAAAAATTTTAAAAGCAGAGTAACTGATTTCAAGTTGTAGGGGAAGTGTTTCCTATTTAAAAAAATACTGTTATCTTGTGGTCTTTCATTTATTTGGAAGCTGCTTTCTAAAGTGCTCACATAATTGAAAACATAGTTTGTATTTTGAAATAAGCTAGGTTCTTTGTTCCCCCCCGCCTCTCTATTGTCTTTCCTTACTCCTTTCTTCGTAACCTTTGGCTATTTGTTTGTATGTGTATAGCACGTACATGAATGATATATACCACACTATAAAAAATGTTACAGGTTTGAGGATCAGTGAGGAAGAGAAATAAAAATCTTGTAATGACTGTGCAACAAATGAATTTCTGTAGAGGAATTAGGATATGCTTATTTAAGTAATCTACATTACTGAAAATTGTAGAAATGCAAATTCAAAATTGTTTTTATTTCTTCTAGATAGGAAGAACTAGATCATAGCCTAAATTGAGTTGGACAGTCTAACTCAGGTAACTCCTTTTTTGCTGCAGCATCCTTTTAATGATGAAAATGCTTTTGGCTCCAGGTAGTGATCTTAACCAATTGTGACTAAAATGAAGGTTTCATTTGTCTCGTGTCATAAGAAGTCTGGAGGCAGTTAGTTCACAGGTGACTGATGCCATCAGGGACCCAGGTAACATCTCCTCTCCCATCCTTAGCACATAACTTTTATGATTTATTTCACAGATGACTTTTATACTTCCAGAAATTGTGCTTACTTTTAGGCAGGAAGAGAAGTGAAGGATGCTCAGAAGCCTTTTTCCTCAGGGGAAGCACCTACCCTTTCCTCACTCCCCCTTTCTTTTTTTAGAAAAGGATGTCTGCTCATGGGAGACATCTCATTGGCCAAAAGTATGTCATATAACTACCTCCAGTATGAGAGGAAAAGTGTTTTAGGCATCTTGTTTCTATTTTGGAGGAAGGCACGGAGAAGAAGAATTGGAATGTATGTCCAGTGAGCTGTCCTGAAGTTATCTACCATACTTCTCCATTCTTTTGTATAATTAATTACTTAGATCTTTGAACTTTCTGGATACTTGGTGATACGGTGACTTGTTGTTGGTTCCCTTTTGACATCAAGTACACAAGTTTTGGTTTTGTAATGTTATTTCTGTGTCTGATGACAGGAACTGTAATTGGGTCATCTTGGTGTCTTTACGTTTAGCATTGTGCCTGAATGTGAACCCTCACTTAACACTTGTTGAATAAATGAATGGATGGATATTAAGAAATATATGCATAATATTATTGGTATAAATCATTTATGCATATAAAGGATACAGTAATATTTTTAATTTGTGAAAGATTATAGATTATATTTTATTTTTTTGTTGCTCCTCTTTATTTTCATTTTTAAATTATTTTTTAAAATAAATTCAGTTAGTTAACATATACTGCATGATTTGTTTCAGAGGTAGAATTTAGTAACTGCATATAACACCCAGTGCTTATTCCATTAGGTGCCCTACCCAGTTAGCCCCCTACACCTACCTCCCCTCCACCAGCCCTCAGTTTGTTTCCTATTTTTTTTTTTTTTTTAAGATTTTATTTATTTATTTGACGAGAGAAACACAGCCAGAGAGGGACCACAAGCAGGGGGAGTGAGAGAGGGAGAAGCAGGCCTCCCAGCGAGCAGGGAGCCCGATGTCTCCAGGATCATGACCTGAGCCGAAGGCAGTCGCTTAACCACCTGAGCCACCCAGGCGCCCCAGTTTGTTTCCTATTGTTAAGAGTCTCTTATGGTTTGTCTCCCTTTCTGTTTTCATCTTCTTTTTCCTTCCCTTCCCCTATATGTTCATCTGTTTTGTTTCTTAAATTGCACATATGAGTGAAATCATATGACATTTGTTTTCCTCTGATTGTCTTATTTTGCTTAGCCTAATACACTCCAGTTCCATCAAGGTTGTTGCAAATGGCATGATTTTATTCTTTTTGATGGCTAAGTAATATTCCATTTTCTCTATATATCACATCTTCTTTATCCATTCATCTGTTGATAGACATCTGGGCTCTTTCCAAGGTATGGCTACTGTGGGCATTGCTGCTATAAACACTGGGGTGCAGGTGCCCCTTCGATCACTATGTCTGTATCCTTTGGATAAATACCTAATAGTGCAATAGTGCTGGGTCTGGACTACATTTTATTGCCTTTTTTTTTTTTTTTTCTTTTTCTTTTTTGTTTTTTGTGTTTTTGTTTTGCTGAGGAAGTATCAAATTTTCAAAGTTGTTTTGAGTGGAAGATACTCAGTTACAAAGGTTATAAGAAAATCCTCAAAATGACTTAATACTAGTGTTTTTGTTGGAGAATATTATTCCATGAGTAAATACAAATACTGTTTCTTTTTAACTTTTTTGCATAGACTATTGTTTAAAAAAGGATATCTTGGAGTTGTCATATATTAAGATCTCTGTTTTTGAGGAAATAAGCAATTTGAACTTATTAACATGGCAATTAGGTAATTTGATAATTTATATTATTGATGTTAATTTACAAGAAGGAGTTATTAGATCCTTGGTAGCCTCATGTTAAAGAGTGACACTCTATCACATTTTATCCCAGATGGCATTTTAGATATTTCTTTTAATTCTTACTTTTTCAATACATATACAAATGTAACGTACGATAGAAAAATATGTCTACAAGAAACCCAATGAAGTCATCTTTACATCTGCTTGCTTTTCATAAACTGTCTTAGATGAAAGTAAGCTGCCTCTTCATTTGAAATCTGCAGAAGAAATGGCTGAGTGTAACCTGATGGTGTGAGGCAGTGCCTCACAACTTGTCTAATGCCTAACTTAAATTCCTTTTGTTATATTTCCATTCTGTTTCTGTTATTTTGGCCTCAGAGGACAAAGAAAACAACTATCCACTATCTTCCATACAATATTCCCTATATAGCACCATTTTAATAAATTCCTCCCTTTTCATTCATGATGGCAGGATTGTTGGTACCTTAATTACTAAAACAACCTGTGCATGGATAGAACTTATCTCAAAGCAGGGAATGTATTCAAGTATCTGGAACTTAAATTTTCTATCTGAGCAGTTTATAGTCACTGGAAATAAAGGAAGCCCTTTTAACATTCAGAAGCAGTCCTGGGGAGAGGGTTCCTACATAATCACAATTTAGGCAAGGTAGTTTCCTAGATTTGGACTCAGAATTGGGTAACAATCATCTTTTTTGGCCCGTATGCCGCTCTTTTGGTCATACTTTTGGAGGGAATAATTTATGGGCCAGCACTTTACACTTATAATAAGTGTGTTCAGCACTTTTTTCACCTATCACTATAGTATCTGGTGCATAATAGGAACTGAAATTTTGTTAAATGAATTGTTTTAGAATCCTGTGGTAATGCTTCCTAATACAGGTAGCTTTATGCTTTATGTTTCCCCATTCCTCTTTAATTTAATTTTATGCTGCCTAACGAGCACCCATAGTTAATTTTTTGTTGTCTTTATCTTCTTATTCAATAATACCTTCAGTGATTCATAATTTACCTGACTAGTTAAATGCAGTAGTAATGCCTGGACAATTCACTTTATGATGCAGCTATAATCTTTAATCTAGGAATATCTTTTCCCCCCTCTCTCATCAAGTGAGGAGGTATTATAGCCTATTGATGAGAATTCAGGAGTACATTAATTGAATGCCTGTTGTGTATAAGGCACTTGGCTGGATTATGAATAGATATAAACATAAATTGTGTATAAACTTTGCTACCAAGAAAGTGACATCTGGATGGGCAGACATGCAATAATACTATATAACTATAGTTAGATAGGATTGTAGTAACTGCTCTAATTGGTGTATTAGCCAAGTTTGGTGGTACCACAGAGGAAGGAATAATTGCTTCTGACTGTCTGAATATGGGTGAGCCATTGACTTAAACTTCTGTAGATGAGATGGAATTTGAATGGAGTCTGAACTATATGTAGGACTTCATTTCTTGAGTATTATTTTCTCTTTCTTTGGTAAAAAAACCCATAGGTGTTTGAGTAGAGGACTGACATTAAGGTATCTGAAAGTTTCAGAAGAATGGAAGCAGATTAAATGTAGCAACAGGTGGGGAAGACAGTCAGAAGCGGAGGCCTAATGGTGTTGAAGATAGGGAGGCTTGGAAGGAGGACCTGATACCAGTGGTCTGAAGTAGGTCAGCTCTAAGCCCTGTGGGGTTGTTGATTTGGCGAGTTGTGCAGCAGCGTCCTGGCTGTCAATAGAGGGCGCTTTCAGCTTTGATCCTTTTGTCCACTTAGATCATTCTGGAATACTGCGGAGCATGCCATCTTTCCTCACACTGGGAGATCAAGTATTTTAGCCTGAACTCTAGGAGAAAGTAAAAGGAGAAAAGGGTTGAATCTCTGTTGAGGGAGCCAAGAGTTATCTGCACAATTCTTCAGCTTCTCTTTATGGTGGTGATATTGGCCCTCTGGACTTTCTTTCTGGTTCTTGACTCATTCATTGTCTTGAAGTAGAACTTGCTTTGGGTCCCTTTTTGAGACCCAGTTCAAATGTTTTATAGGATTTATCACTCAGTATTGTAATTATATCCAGGTCTGAGGTCAGAAACTATATTTGGGTCATCTTTTTATCTTATATTTTTTTTTATTCTATTTTTTGGGGGGTCATCTTGATATCACAAAATACTTAGTATAACTTTTAGAATGCAATCATTTAAGAAATGCTTGTTAAAAAAAGCACATTTGTTTACTCTTTGCAGTCATAGACCTTCTTACTCTTTTGTGCATAGCAAGTATATTCATCTCAGGATCTTGTGCCTGCTGCCTAGAAGGCCTTAGACCCAGATCTTGTTATCTCCCACCCCACTTCCGGTTTCTGTTCAGATGTCTTCTCGACAGCAAGGTGTTCTTGATAACCCTACATAAAATACCATCCTTGCCCAGCCCAAGGCCTCAGTGGCTCTTTTTATCCTGTATTACCTGTGCTGTTTTTTTTTTATAGCACCTGTGTACATCATCTTTTTATTCCAATTAGAAGAAATTTCCTGTGATAACAGGAACATTCGTTTTGTCACCTAATTTATCCACAAGCACGTGGAACAACGTTGGGTACATAGTGGGCATAATAAATATTTGCTAAATGGATGAATGAATCGTGAAGATCAGACTGAAAAGGATAATAAACATGAATATGCCAGCTTGTTTAAAGATTTATGCAAGCAATGGCATTGTCGTTATTACTTTTATAATATCAAATTGTTAGTATTGCTCTCAGAAAAATAAAAACAAATTCTGTTTTCTATAGATTGTGCCTGTGAAATCTAATTTTGGATTAGATTTTGTTTTAAAAATATTTGAATGCCAAGCATATCCAGTCAGAAAACACTTTTATTATCCATGCCAGCTTAATTTTTAAGGCAGTGAAATGGAAGACTGTCATTTCAGGAAGCAACTTATTTTCATTTGTGCAAATGGAATATTTTGAATATTCTAATTGATTTTTGAGGATGATTTTTCAAGAAAATAATCCTCATTTATGTACATTGTACATTTGCCTTTAAGACAGAAAAAAATTGGAAATGGGCATAGAAATTATTTGCCCAGAAAGGTGAGAACTTATAGCTGACTGATAAATGTCAGGAGGAAGGGACAGTCAGTTCCAATATAAAATGGTAAATCTTAGGAAACTGAAAACGTTAAAGAAGATCTGGCTTAAAACAATTATTTTATATGCATATTTAAAGTTTGCAAAGAGATCCTAGACTGTCATGAGTCCAAGCTTCTATTTTATTGTATTTTACTGCAAATCCACTTGAAGATTTTTCCAGAAATCTTAAGTCTGTAATTTGGCTGTAAAAAAGTTGGTTATCAAATCAATATTATTATATGGCTTTTAGTGTCATAAGAATTCCCTTTTGGAAACCTATAAAAACTCATTTTTTCTCACCATAAACTTTATCTGTCAGTTTTCTGTAAGGTCAGAGTACTAATGCTGGAGGTGATCTGCTCTGGGAGAGAGAGTCAACAAAGTGGTCATAAAGTTAAAAAATGCCACATGGTGCTTTTCTTGAGATTAGGATTTCTTTTTCATATCAAGTTCATGCTAATTTTAAAATATGGGAAGTTATTTGCTGATAGGTGTATTCTTAGTGTCCCTTTAAAAATAGATGAAGTGAAAAGCTTGCCCCTAATTTTTGCAGTTACATATTTCATATTTTTGTTAGTACTTTTGTGTTTTCTGGAGGCTAATTTTTAATTGTTTGTATATTCTTAATGGTAGGCTGTTTTCCTTCTAGGTTTGTAAGTTAAATTTTTCCAAATAGGTGGTTTTAAAAATGAAATACGATGAAATTGTTGCCCTGGAAAACAATTCCAGGACTAATACTTTCTTGTCATTTGAAATGTGTTTTATGGCTTTATGGTATTTAAATTGTAAAAAGTACTAGGACCTGGAGGTTCCGTTTAAAAATATTTCTCTACTAAGTCTCAGTTGCTGTTGGGTTAATATTTATTGAGTATCCATTCACCTATTGCATGTATATAAATATAGGAACTCTGAGTGATTATGAAAGGAGACAGTCTTTAAGAATTGTGAGACTGCATCTATAGTGGTCATCCCTCCTTTAACATGTGTAACTTATATGGATGATTAAACAAGAATGAGTTTCTGCTTTTTTAATACAGACACTTTGGAAATTGTGAAACTAGAAGTTCTTTTCAAATCTATTCATCTTAATTAAATATTTTCCCTTATTTCAAGACCCATTTCTAATTATTTAAAGCACAAGTTAATTTTGGCATTTTACTTGAACTTTAAAACTTTGATTTTGCACACTGTGTGTTCCTATTCAGAACTCTAAGTGCCAAAATAGTATTTTAGTGCCTAACCCACTCTGTTGAAGTGTAGCTCTAGATTCCTTATGGATAAATAAAGAGCTTCATGTGTTTACAATTATTTAATAATGCAAGTACTTTTAAAAATTAACTATTACTTCTTTTTCATGCATTAGACAAGGAGTATTTGCAAAACCAAATTATAGTATTTGTGAATAGCTATAGCCCCAATTAGTTTAACCCTTGCTGATTAGTTTTTTAATAAGTTTCTTTATAGCAATAGTAGTTGGAATAATTTGAAAACCACTGGCAAGCTCCTGGAGGGGAGTGTGCCTTCAGTAATTGGGAAGTAGTTTGTTATTTCAAACAATTTGGCCTCCTTCCTTCAGTTAGGAAAAATTTATAGTTTCTTTTTATTGCAAGTTGAAACATCCAGTGAAGATAACTTGAAGAATAAAATGAAACCTGAAGAGAAAACCAAAATCACTCACTCAGAGTTCTACAAATGATTATTTATGCCTACCTGTGTGCATGTATGTTCTCTCTCACATTTCTATATTCATTCCATCACATATTTTTACATATTCATAGCATGCGATCATGCAGGGGTGGAAGCATTTTTCAGGCCAATGAATGTTCTTCTTATGATTTTTGATCACTGATCATTTAATTATGAAATTCCTCTTTGTTGGATATTTTGGTTGCTTTCAGTTTGGGGCAAAGACTTCAGTAAAAGTTCTTGATAATTTCCATGGTTAATTTGTAGAAGTGGTATTGTTGATCCAAAGACAGGCACAGTTTTCAAGCTTTTTGTATTACATTCAAATGTGATAGGACCTTTTAATACTTCAAAGCAAATCTAGCGTTCTGCATGGGTAGAGTAGGTAGCTGCCTTCAGAGCCTGAGAAGGGACCTTTTAGAAATGATTCAGAAAAGATTCTCATCCATTCTTTAGAGGGCTGAAATCTTGCTATCACTTGTTGCTCCCGTGTGACATACAAGTACTCCTTGGACAGGTAACGCGTTGTTGTGCCTGGCAGACATGTTTATCTGATATTTTCAATTTAGTTCTTGAAAATAAAGTTTGGAAGCAAGGATGGGGGAAAGGGACATTAGAACATTGAACAAGAGGAATGATAGGGGGAACAAGTATGTCCTTTACTACAATTCTGCTAAGATCTGTTGAGCAACTGTTATATGGAATGCAAGATATTATGTACCTAGTTTTATGAGTTTAAGTTATAATCTCTCTTTACAGTGACTTGGGCTGTTTGTTAACTGTGAATGCCAATTAATCCAGTAGAGAGAATTATGGTCCTAGATTTGGTGCACATACATGCTGGATAGAGATTTAAGGGAGAATTCATTAACTCCTAAGCAACCTTACTTTGTCTGAACACACTGTTTGCAAAGTGTGAAATTACTTCCTTAAGAGAGGGGCGCCTGGGTGGCTCAGTGGTTGAGCCTCTGCCTTCGGCTCAGATAATGATCCTGGAGATCCGGGATCGAGCCCCACATCAGGCTCCCTGCTCAGCAAGAAGCCTGCTTCTCCCTCTCTCACTCCCCCTGCTTGTGTTCCCTCTCTAGCTGTGTTTCTCGCTGTCAAATAAATAAAATATAAAAAAAAAAAAATAGATAAAAGCAAGAACAGCATTTAGAGCTGTTTCTGCTCTAATATTAAAAAAAAAAAAGAGATACTGAGGATGCAGAGTATAGCTTTGGGTAGTTTGCAAAGAATATTCTGTACTGTAGGGTCCCTACTTCCTTAGACAAAATATTTATATCATTGGAATGTCTCCTTGAAAAACCAGCTGATAAAGAGATGATAGTGACAGACAAGGCCACCAAATAGATAAAAGTCATAGTGCTTGCTTCAATCAGGAAACTTTGAGTTATTGCTACTTATCTTTTATTCAGCAGAAACTTGTGTGTCAGATGATATGGGCAAGCCTGTGCTTCCTCTGTAGAAACTATGGAGAATAGTATTCTCCTATGGAGACCAGTGGACCTTCTAGAAATTATACATTGTTGTCTGTGTATGCCTTTTCTTTACTCAACAAACTCAATCCTAAATATCTTCAGGATTTAAAAATTTAAGTCTATTATTATCAGACTGACTCTTTTTCTTATAATAGTGGGTAGCTAATAATATGCCCCTTGTGATATTTAAAAATAGTGATACAGCTCTCATTACCGTATCTCTAAGTCCCAGATTTACTCAGCTCTGGTCTAAACTGGGTTTCTGGGCTTTTGAAAAATTTATCAGTAATGATCTCTAGAATCTATCCAGTTTTTCTAGTGTTGGCCTCTTAAACCATCAGTAAATGGCATTGGCATATCAAAGAATTCTTGAAAAATATGTGGCAGCTAGAAAAAGACCTGCTGCAGTATAGAAATAGAAGAAAATGTACTTTAACCAATCCTACTTCTAATAAATAAATTTCTATAGTTAGGTGAAACTTGAAGATGCGAGAAATGTCACTAAACATTTTAATTGATAAATCTTTAAGGCATGATTCTACGGATTGGGATCTTTAAGGGCAGATTCCAATATTGACTTCACCTCACATTCCTAACACCATTTATATAAATCTGCTCCTGCAGGGTAACTTTCACTCATAGAAAATGAGTATTAAAAATATTAAAGGTGTCTGATATTGTTTTTTAAGATATCTATTTCTAGCCCTTTAGTCCTCTGGAAATTTCTCTTTCTCCTCCCCAGTGTTTACCTGATATTCTTTTGTCTGTTAGGTTTTTGTCTTTCTTGAAAGTTGATTTCCCTCACTGATAAATAGATTGAGTTGTGAGATTATGTCCTTTTCATTTTTCACTGTAAGTGAGCAAATCCAGAACTTTATACTTGCTGACATTTATTTCAACCCATCAAGGGAATGCCACCCATGTTTGCTTGGGTTGCAGCACTTCAAATAGGACATTGAGAATGTTTGTGTGTTAGAGTCACCCTGCTATTTCTGTTTCAGAATTAACTGAAAATGTGATATGTGCCTCCCACTTGGAGAGGGAAACTTCTCAACAATTTTTTATTTAGTTAAGATGGATTAAGTTCTTAAAAGATGTTAGAGCGAGACTCGCTAGCGCCAGTATAGTTAAGAATCTGTTAGTCATTTTATTTTAAACTCATTTGGTGTGTATATTTATAATTATCTTGCATAATCCAAGTCTGAATTAAAATTTGGCATAAAAGCCAATGCAGGGTAGCAAGATAATGCTTCGGACCGAGAAAACTATGCCAGTCTAATGATTAAACCAGTTGAATCCTTCCAGGTCACAGACTTGACTGTCATTGTGTTCAATATTCTTGTAGACTCTGGAAAAGTCAGAGAAGATAGTTAGTTGCCTGGGGCATGAAACTTGGCTTCTAAACCCCTCAGTAGGGCTGCTGGCAGGACTATTTTCCTTAGAACGAGGTGTGACATTTTGAATACAATAATATGCCACCTGTTATATTTTAGGTGGTGATAGAATTTGTGCATCCAGTTCTCTCTATGAGAGTTAAGTAGTAATTAGTGGTAGGAAGGGGTGATTATTTGTGGTTGATAATAATAAAGGTCTTGGATGAGTTCAAGAAATTGTCAAGGCCATTGCTAAAGAGTGTTATGGTTTATTGACTCAACAGAGAGTGTTGAACACTTTCTGTTTGCTAAGTGCTGAGGATATAGTGGTAAGCCAGCAGATCTAGTCACTGTCCTTTTGGAACTTAATATCCAGTAGGGGATACAGGTATTATATAGTCATTCATATAAATATATGCTACAACTGGTAAGTACAAAGAAATACTATAGACTGTTATATCAGGGAGACTCAGAATTTGTTTGATGGCATCAGTAGTAAATTATGAGATAGACTGAGCATATTCTAAGGCTAACCTCTTCACCTCCTACTTCAAACCATTCTTGTAATATGAATCTTGGATATTGTCTTTTTCCCATTCTGTTCATTAAGGTCTCTTGCCCCATCAGAAAGGTGTTAGTCTTGGGCTGGGAGGTGAAGGATAAGAGTTGTGGGGTCAGGAAAATGATAATTATGCAGGACTCTGGAAGGAATTATAAGAGATTAGAACAAATGTTTTGAGTTTTATCACCCTAACTATATGATATTCTATATAACTATAGTGTGTTGTTTATACCACTATGTTCTGGATTTCTGAGCTATTAGGAGTTATGATTAGATATAATTTGTGATACATATATTTATCATCTTATACTGACATTTATATTCCACATGCATATACATATATACTGCAGTATATATCATTTACATATTAATAATTATTAAATATTGATATTTAATCCAAAAACTAAAGACTAGAAAATGGATACACCTTTTGCTTATATCCTACCAGGTACCTTCAATGAAGTATACTGGGAAGATACATGGCTGTAGGGTCAAAAGGTCTGGGTTTAGGCCCTTGCTTACTTACCCTGTGATGCTCAATATTCTCCATTTCTTCCTCTGTAAAAGAAAAGTGGTTGGTCAGTGGCTCCCACATACTTTCCACCTATGGACCTTTGAAACACCAAGGCTTTTCTACTTAGGTATCCATATAGGAATGGATCAGATAAACCTATTTTCTCCCACTGGACTGATTTGCAGCCCATTTCAGGAAGGTAGAAGCCTTGGAGAAATGCCATCTTGAGAAAGCAAATACATTATTCATCTTGTCAAACTTTTATAAAATGAATAATTGTTGGCAGAAAGTATTTAAAAATGTCTTTTCTTCTTCTCCATTAAATAAAAGTGTAATTACTAAATGTGAAATGGGATCTTCAGATTTACGGTGAGGGAATTGGCTTCTCATCCTACTTCCACTTCTAGTATTAAACTAGGATGGTGATAGATCAAGCAGATAAAAAAAACTGCAGGTGATTTTCAAAATTCATGGATCTCACAGATATTCATTCTTTTAGGCCATGAAACTTGCCTTAGCCCAGAATGTAGTTGCTTGTGGTGTTTCTACCATTTCTTTCATCATTGTTACTTCTCTTATATTAGTAGGTTAAGATAAACTCATATCTACATGAAAAAAATATATATCTACAGAAGTCTCCTTTCTATGAAAGTGAGAAAAGAGAATCTGTCTTTGAAAGAGAATATAATAAAATATGTTCAGTTACACTGGCTGCTTGATGTAGTGTTGACTTCGGGAATAAAGGAAAATCAGCAGCAAGTGGAATGCTGCCTGACACTCAGGACCTGTGGGCATCGAAAGCAATGTTACTTGAAAGGCAGAATCAAGTTCCCGTTTCCCCCTGGTTTTTAGTGCGGCTCTATAGTCACAATGTGCTGGATCCTGGGAAACCCGCGGGAAAAGAAGAACATGGCCCCTGTCCTGCAGATTTTCAAAGGCCCAGAGGGAAGCGGGACCTGGGAAGAGAGTGAAACCAGTACTGAGAGTGTACAGAGCAGAAGGGAAGTCCTGTTGAAGAGACGTTCAGGGAAAGGCTTTATCGAATCGGTGATTCATGAGCAGAAAATTCTAAGGAAAGTTCATGAGGTGAACACGAGATGGATGACAGAAAAGAGACAAGGGTGTGGAATCACAGAAGGGTAACTACATGAGTGTAATTGCTTGATACCACATGGCAGAGTCTGGGTGAGTGGGGGAAGGGAGAGCACAGGGGAGAAGGAGAAGCAAGGCCATGGGGAAGAGAAAGGAAGGGCCACACAAGCAGGGTCTCAACTGCCATGTGTAAGGGCCATGGACTTTATCCTTATGTGGTGGAGACCTTGAAGGTTTTTGAGCATTTCACCTGATGGTCACATTTGCATTTTGGAAGATTACTTGTGGCTGGATTATGGAGAATGGTATGACGGGAATCAGATGGTGTGGCAGCCTGGAGACTTAGTTAAGAGGGTGATGCAGTAGTTCAAATGAGCAATGCAATGATTTTCTGGTGTAAAATTTTCTATTGATTCATAAATATACTGTCACATTTTAAAATGTAAGCAAATTCAAAATATTTTTGGTATTCAATAGAACTAATTCATTGCTACTTTTATAGTTTAAAATCATTCATGACAATAGCAATGAAAAGTTGAGAGGATGAGTATTTTTGTCAGTAAATTAAACTAGTAAACTTTCACAAAAAATTCTTAGTTATAATTTTGCTATATAGTATGTAATATAACTTCACAAAAGTTTAAAGCAATGAATTTGTAATATATACACACATCTATTTGTGGAAATTATGCATATGTGAAAACAAGTGAATGATGTCATAGTGTCAGTGCATATAAGTATTTGTTGAATTTTCATTTGAAACAGTTATAACCAAGATTTTGTATTAATTCAAATCATGGAGTAAGTGACTGATAGTTCTAAACAGAAAGTTAAATTCCACATTGAGAAAGAATGAAAATATTTCTTGGGGAAAATTAAGAAGCAATACATGCGTATAAGGTTGTAATTTTTAAAAGAGCTTGTGTAAAAGATCATAGGAAATCATTTAATTGGAAGAGCACACTTGAAAATTGCTTTAAATTGTGTCACAAACAGGATGGCATATACATCTTTTTTTTTTTTTTAAGATTTTATTTATTTGACAGAGAGAGAGAGATCACAAGTAGGCAGAAAGGCAGGCAGAGAGAGAGGAGGAAGCAGGCTCCCTGTTGAGCAGAGAGCCCGATGCGGGCCTCGATCCCAGGACCCTGAGATCATGACCTGAGCTGAAGGCAGAGGCTTTAACCCACTGAGCCACCCAGATGCCCTACATCTTCTTACCAAATCTTGGTTTTGGTGCATAAATCCTTAGTTCTTCATTACCACAACAGGAAACTAAAGTCAGAACTGAAGAAATTAGAACACCCATAGCACTGTGGGACAATAAAATATTACAGTGCTATGTCTCTTTCAGTATGAACCCAAGATTTTTATTTTTAATGTTACTATTTAAGTTCATACAGTAGTGACACGAGTTATCATAAATGTTAGATTGTATGTCCATAATCAGATAATGGAGTAATGGTCAGTTTCCATTATGCATTATCTTTAATTCAAACTAATGCTCAGGAATCTGATTCATTCCTTACTGTTCACCAAACTTTCTTTAATTATGTAGAATATTGTCGGTGCTGATAGTTGTAGGATTGCAGGGTTTTTTACTCTGCATTTGATACCCAATTGTATTTTAGTACTCAGAGATTACATTGAGGTTTTAGGGGTTATGATGAATTTGCTATGCCTGATTTTTATAAAAAGTTTTTAAAAAATAACTTTTTGGTAAGATCTGCTTATCTCTGTTTCCCCCACCCCCTGACCTCCATATGATACTTGATTATAGTATGATACTTTGAGGATACTTTATGTAGCAAGGTATATTTTTACTATATATTCACCCCTATTATCTGTTAGGGAAATTAATGGTGACATGTTTCAAAGCAGAAATCTTTTTATGATTATTTTTTTACTATTTAATGACATTTCAGGTATATTTTAACAACTGGGGTTTCCCTGATGAATCATTAAAATAAGTGAGTGGGTTGGAAGGTAATGTTAACTTTTCTCAGTACTGCCCTGTTTTACCCTGCTGGGTTATTCGTTGCTTTTAAAATAGAACCTGGTGTGTTGGAGTTGGTGGGTGGAGGTGCCGAAGGGAAGAGGTCAGTAAGAAAATACCAGGTAAACCTCTGATGACCTATTGGGAAGTCCTACTCAAATTTTATTTTCCCCAATTTAGAGCCTTTGGTGTTTAAGGTCACTGTTTTTTTTTTTTTTTTCTTTCTCTACCAAACTTAACTTTTTAAATATTGTATATAGGCAAGTAGAAAATATATTTTTAGCAGTTGATTGAAGTATAAGATGTCAAGCTATGTGTGGATTAGCCTGTGGAATCAATTTCTCATGTGTGTGGGATTAAAGCCGTTCAAACCATCATCACTGAAACCATACCTTCCTATAGCTAATGGCAGTAAGGTGTCTGCGGAATATATTAACACAACAATTCCTCTGATTTAAAATTATTACTTGGTATTTGGTTGGAAAATTATTTGAATATTATAAGTAACTGAATTGACATCATATATGAGGGCTAATTACAGGTTTCTAATGTGACTTAGGTTTAGTTTTTTACAAAAAATCGCAAGATATATTTATACATAGCACATCTTTTTCAATAAGTCAATGGCATATTGCAAATTTCCTTTCTCTATAGTGTCAAAAAATAAATAAATAAATCTACGACAGCAGTTCTGAGTGTTAGAGGAGGTAGACCAAAATGTAGTTCACCTTGAAAAATGGCTCAGGGAATTAAGAAATTGGGTCAAGCTTAAAATAAATGCAGGTACAGTGATGAAAAGTTTTAATAAAAATTTAAAAATATTCACAACCTTGGTTTCAGGCTACTTTTGTTCTTGGTGATCTTATCAATGCATTATTAGTTTTTAATTGAGATGACACTAACGGCACTTTTTCATTTTAGTCAAAATGTTTACGTGAAATATGTTTGTGATTTTTCACTTCGTATTCTCTTTTAATTGTAAATATAAAGTTTTGGAAAGACAGACAGTTCTTAGATCATTTGACCTCTGGTGATCTTAAGTAGAATTTGAAGTGGTTTAAAATTCCTGTGTCATAGCTATCACTTTGACTCATTTATATTGCCAATTTAATGTTTAGCATTAACCATGTATCATTAAATCATAGTATTGATAATGAATTAAACTTTCATAAAGCTTTAATAGTATAGTAGATTCTCGTTCATTTGGTGTCACTGGGAAGTAAAATATGCTGAAGAAATTTTTTTTTTTAATTGAAGCTTACTGGGTTAAGCAGAAAAACTTAAAAGTTGATAAAAATTTATCTGACACATTTTGTATGTTCTTTCTGGGAGCAAGAATGGATTGACCATTTGCTTTTTTTTACCTTTTTCTGAATGTCATAAAATATTAACATTCTAGTGTTATGCAGAAAGGACATGGGTTTTCTGATTAGTATTTATTGTATCAATAAGTTTTTGGTTGTTTTTTCCTTTGATATAAATGCCACACCCATAATTGATACACTTACTCAGCTTCTGCGATGCTACTGCTTTACCAGATTGATTAACCCAGGCACTTGTCTAAGACCTTTGGCTGTGTGTAGCTCCCCTACCATCTTCTGGTGAACACCTGGCAACAGCCTCAGGCCGTAAGGGAGACCTTTTCTTTGCTTAGGAGTAAGCATTGTCAGCGTTCAGAACTGCTGCTCCCAAGCACTCACTCCCTAGTAGCCATTGGTAGAGGTCCCTGATGTCTGTATTCACCCGTGCTGGTGTGCAGTGCTCATCTGTGATGTCACGGTGACCACCTGCCCTTCTCTGGGATTATTGCTAAAATGAGCAAACAATATGCTCCCTTTATCTTTTAGCAAATCTCAGCATAACAGCAAATACTTTTTAATAAAGTGGTGTGGTTTGTTGTTGTTGTTGTTGTTTGTTCCAAGCAGTGTTTTGTCCCATGCTTGTATGTTCCATGCTTGTTTGTTCCAAGCAGTGTTTTCTAAAAACTCAAGCACAGTAAGAGTATTGCACTGTTCTTTAATTTGCTATAGTGACATGTGGTTTGAATCTTACATTTAAAAATCATCTTCCTCTCTTTTGCTTGCACCTAATGGGAATCATCTTTCTTCCAGGTTGTGCTTTAAGAAGACTATAGGGAAGAACACATTTTCTTCTTGCCACAAAAGTTGCAATAGAAGTAAGTAGGGGAACTGCCAGGGTATGTCTGTCTCCACAAAACAAGCAGAACAAATTTCCATGAATCAAAGCCACTAAGTATAGTTTCCAGAGATGGTAGGACATAGTTACTCTCCCCAGGAAAATACCAAAAATGCAGGCACACCCATTGGCCACCAGAAAAATGCTCGAGTAAATGCTAGTTCAGACCTGTACATTTCACTCTTCTTACTGAGCTATTAAAGGGGTGGAAATCTACTATAGCTATAATCTTTTTTTCCCCTTTTCTATTTTTCGACCTCCCACATGCTTGGTGTTCAGTTCTGCTTACTGAATGTCTTGAATTGACAGCAGCACCTACACATACTGCCTCCACATTGGCTTATGGTTTGCAGATAACTCATGATTCAGACCCATAAGAAACATCTGTAAATACATGGCATGATATGTGCTCTAAAGTAGTCATTTAAAAGGGCAAAGGAATAAAGAATCAGAAAGCTTCTTTTTCCCCTTCTAATAATGGTGTTGCTTTCTTTGAGGTTATATGAATGAATTATTGTTTAGAGTGGTTTAGATCACATCCTCTTGCTGGGGAAATAGCTCAGGTCATTTTTACAACAGCCTTTTAAGGATATATAGGGCATATACACCTTGTCATGATTAGATCAGAGGAAATAAACCAAGATAGAGATAACTGTGATGTGATCTAGTAAGCAAACTAATGTTAACCTCTTTTAGTCTGTCTTGAAACTTTTGATACAGTTTTCAAAATTGTCTTATATTGGTCTCTCAGTTGATTTTCTTTAAGTTGCTATTATTTGAAGGATTACAGGCTACCATTTTGTGAAACTGATCTTACTGAATTTTGAATTTATTAGAGGTGGTCTCTAACTGGCCTAAAAAATGCCAAGCCTCTGTGTAGCTCAGTCCCTTAGGCTTACATCTTCTTAGGTAAATTCTTATTTGAAATTGAAGCTGCTAATGAGGAATGGGTAGCACCCACCACACTTCAAATGCATGTGTGTATCCACCTTTCCCACCTGTCCTTGGTTGAGAAGGGCCATGACTGAAAATTACTGATTTTAAAATGCAAGAGGATTCAAAGATATCCTTTTCCCTTATATAAGGTGATTTATACTGAGAATGGGAGGGTCAAGATATCTTATTACTGTTTGTTAGTTATTATGCTTCAATTTTACTTTCACAACACACCTCTGAGGTTAGTACTGTTATCCTCATTTTAGAGAAGATGAGACTGAGTCCTACAAAGTTAGGTAACTTGTCTGAGGTCATACAGCTGGGAAGTGATACTGCTGAGCCTCAGACTTCTATTTCCCTGACCCCAGAGTTCATGCCTTTCCCACTTAAGGAACACTGCTTCTTATTTTGTAGAGAAGTGAAATATGTGCTTGTACATTTTTCTTTAAAAATGCTCATTGGAAGACTCAGACATCAAGAACTAAGCTTTTCATTCTAGCCGTATCTTTGAGAACCATTTGAAGCTTTCATCTTTGAAATGCAATTTAAATAGGCATTGGTTTGAACAAGGTGAAGTTCCGTTTTATTAGTGAAAAGCATCATTGAGGGGCACCTGGTAGTTCACTTGGTCAAGTGTCCAGCTCTTGGTTTTGGCTCAGGTCATGATTTCAGGGTCATGAGGTAGAGCCTCACCTTGGGCTTTGTGCTCAGCATGAGCCTGCTTGAGATTCTCTACCTCTCCCTCTCCATCTGCCCCTACCCCGGCTTGCACGCACTCTCCCTCCAAAATAAATAAAATCTTTCTAAAAAAAAGCATCATTGAGTTGTTGAAACTAATAATTTTGCGGAACAACATTATTAAGAAGAGCAAATGCTGTTTACTGAGGTATTTACTTAGGTCATAAAGGAAAATTCAAACATCTGGAATATTTTTTTAATCAATGTAGTATTTATGTACCAAGTGATGTTTCTTCTTTACTTCTTACAGGAAATAGCATATAATTTGAAATGTATATGGATTTTTTTACATTCACACATATATTTTTATTTCACTGAGCACATTAAGAAAAGTCATATTATTAAACCAAAAAATTGCTTGATAACTAACTCACTGAGATGAAACATTTACCATGTCTCTTTTTTTTTTTTTTTTTTTTTAGATTTTATTTAAGAGAGAGAGAGCATGAGTGGGGGATAGGGGAGCCAGGTTGGGCAGAGGGAGAGGGAAAAGCAGACTCTCCATTGAGCAAGGAGTCTGATGCAGGATTCAATCCCAGGACCCTGAGATCATGAACTGATCCGAAGGCAATTGCCCAACCAACTGAGCCACCAAGGCACCTTACCATGTCTTTCATAACAACATTACTTTATCCCTCTTAATGGGATTGCTGTTTAAAAAAAGGTTCTAGAAACCTTGCTGGTTCATAGGCATATAGCTTTACCCCCCTTTTTGGGTCTTCCTTTGCAGGTGGGAAATTGGTGATAATGGGGAGGTGGTCAAGGTATGTGCAGTGTCTCAAGAGATTGATTTCTACGATTTTTAACATTAGAAGATTGAGATTTGAATATGAATGTGCTTTCTTTCTAAATATGGAGTCACTGGGGGCAGTGATAGCTGGTGAATTTAAAGATAAATTAACGTGAGAGTTACAGAATCAGAGAACATCTGAACAGGATAGGGCCTTACAAACAAAGGGCTCTTGGAGTGGAAGTCCTAGGAGATGAGTTCAGTGACCATCTGAAAGTAGTGGAGCTCTAGGCCAAGCCACTCCCAAGGTTACTGAGTCAGGGTCACAGCCATTCCAACCCTGAAGTGAGTGATCACAGTGGAGGGGGGGGCGGGGAGAGCTTTAAAATTCCTGGGGCTGGAGAAAAAAAACTGTCATTGTGGAAGTAATCTTAGGGCAAGAAGAAAACAGAAATTGGAAAACTAAGCATCCTTTATTTCCTCTTGTTAACACAAATGATGGAAAAATGCTGATTACAAAAATATAAACCCTAAGTGTTGGTACTATCTTAAGAAGTGGGCTGTAACATATTTTTAAAAAATTAAGTGTCTGTAAATTATTTGCTTTCCGAGTGTAATATTTTAAGTGATTTTAAAAAATCTTTATGCATACACATACATACATATGTTGGAAAAAATATTGTTTTGCTTATTATTTAGAATCTGTGAAGGCTTGAAAGGGCCCATGAGTCTTCTCATCATTGAGGCATTCTATGGAGGGTCCCATAAACAGCTGGTGGATCTGCTTCAAGAAGAGTTGGGAGACTGTGTGGTTTATACCCTTCCTGCAAAGAAATGGCATTGGAGAGCACGGACGTCAGCTTTATACTTCTCCCAGAATATTGCCATCAGTGAACAGTACAGGTAATTGGAGCTTGGGCTACACCTTCAGCCTGTCCTTACTGTATATGTTGTAAGAATGTTGCTTCTGTTGTCATCTATGAGATTTTCTCCAGCTATGATCAGTATGTCTACAATAGACCCAGTGGAGCAGCAGAGTTCATTTACACTCTGAGGACGGCTGGCTGGTAGAAAAGTGGTCTCCTTTAGAACCTGCAAGCCTTTTCTCATTTGTCTTGTGATGTTATCACATGCATGTGTGTGGGTGTGGATGACATTCTTTGGCTTGAGAGAGAGTGATCTTGGGCACATTTTTTGTTGGTGTTGTTCCATAACCTCCAGGGTCTCTTGTAGTGAGTGTGCTGTCTTTGGTTAATTTATTGTGTCTGCTCTGTGCTAGGAGTTAAGGCTGAAAGGTGGATGTGACCATGGTATGTGCCCTTAATGCTTTAAAGACTGTTGAGGTAGAGATGGACTTATCGGTGCAATGTGAGCATGAAAAATGGAGGAGTTAACTTTGTGACAAAGTGGACATGGCTTTACAGAGCGGGGCAGCCTTTGCTTAGTCTTCCAGGATGAATAGATTTGGGGCACAGAGGACTCAGTTCTGAATTCTGATCAGTTAGGAAGTGGGACCGAGGGATACCTAGTAGAGATTCTTCTGGGACACACTAGAAAGATGAATGAGAAATAGTGATGATCTTTGATGGAGACCAAGTAGAATACTGAACATTCTGACTTCCTTGTTCTCTGTTGGTAATGTACAGCCTTGTGTCTCCAGCTTGTTAAACAGTGGGAGATTATCTTACTGTGGTTTATAGATCTGCTTTGCTTTCCATTCTGGGCCCTTCTGGGTAGAACTGCATTGGTTTAACAGCACTATTAAGTAATGGAGTTAGGGGAGACAGATTGCTGGAGAAAGGGCACGTTGTGGACTGGCGTGCTCACCATGCCTTCAGCAGCCACATCTATCTGTTGCTGCTCATAAGGTGGAGCAGTCACAAGGGAGACAGTGGCTTGGGGTTTAAATGTAGGTTGCTGTTCTTCATAGTAATAAGGGGGATTCAGAGAATAACCCATCTGCTGTATGAAAACTATGCAACATGTCTGAGCATTCAGATGGTTGGAATAGCAGTGAGCATTTGAGTCACTTTGCTTCAGAGTATGAAAGTAAAATGCTGTTTGGGGACATATTAAGAATTTATTTTTCTAATCAAAAGTGTATTTTTCCTTCCATAATTTAATGTGTTGTATTCTGATCTCACCAAGTGAATATGGTTGATGGATAGTATTAGACATTTCAGTGAGTGCATCAATATAAAAGTTTTAAGGGCAATGATAAGACTGTTGCTGTGTTATAATATGACTGTTGATAGTTGCTTTCACATCTCATTTAATTGTGTTTCATGGCACCACCTGTATTGTCTTACTTAGGGTCAAGCGATCTGGTTGACTTTATGACACATTTTCATTTAAAGTTACCATTTGATGTAATGCATTTCTGCAATGACTTGAACATTGAAATGAACCATTTCTCTATCTGCTGTTAGATTTCATTTTGATTAGGCAGTTTTTCAGAATGAAATTATTGTGTCACACATACATGTGTGTGGTGCATGCGTGCAAACTCTCCTGTGTGGTGTCTTCACGCCCTGTGAGGCCTGATGCATTTGAGGATAAACACCACAGTGCTTGCTGAAACAGTCTTATTTGGGAGTTTAGTTGGTGCACTATTGTGCTGTAAAGTTTTACTCTCTGATAGGGTGCCTGCGTGGCTCAGTGGGTTAGGCCTCTGCCTTCGGCTCAGGTCATGATCTCAGGGTCCTGGGATCCAGGCCCGCATCGGGCTCTCTGTCAGCAGGGAGCCTGCCTGTTTCCTCCTCTCTCTCTGCCTGCCGCTCTGCCTACTTGTGATCTCTCTCTCTGTCAAATAAATAAATAAAATCTTAAAAAAAAAAAAAGTTTTACTCTCTGATAGCCACAACCTACGTATCCCAACAGTGGTATCTAAGATCTTTCAAGGTCAGTCATCTAAGCTATGCACTTAGTGTTAATCTAATCAGACAGACTTCACTAAAAGATATACCTCCGCCGTTGAACCTACAGTTATATATGACCAATGATAACTTATCTACTCTTTTTTTATTTTTAAGATTTTATTTATTTGATAGAGGGAAACATAGCTAGAGAGGGAACACAAGCAGGGGGAGTGAGAGAGGGAGAAGCACGCTTCCTGCCAAGCGGGGAGCCTGACATGGGGCTCAATCCCAGGACTCCAGGATTGTGACCTGAGCCTAAGGCAGGCACTCAACGACTGAGCCATCCAGGCACCCCATAACTTATCTACTCCTTTTGAATACTTTTGGAAAAATAGCAACAGCTTGAAAACTTAGACTGAGTTAAAAAATATGCTCACTTGACCCTACATAGAAGTGTAAGAACATTCTTTTGTTACACTAGTAAACCTGATCTCCTTGGAGACTTTCTGAAGAAATGAAAAGTTTTGCTTCTCAGCTAGTTAACTCTCTTTGTACACTTGGCAAATGAAATCATCACAATTCAGAAAGCATCAGTGTTATATACTGTGCAAAATTACTCTGAACAAGTAAGGACTGTATCTGAGGAGAAAGACCCTAAATGTAGTACACACATTATTTTTCTCAGCTTCTGTACATACAGTCATTATTGTCATGAACTTATTATGCAGAAAATACTTTATTATTAACAGAATCAATCCTTCAGCCTAATTACTCAGTTTGAGTCTGCTTTATCTTGACAGCTAGAAAACTACATCATGGGTCACATTTGGAGCTATTTAATTTTATCATAGATTACAAAAGTTCTACAAGTTATTTTTCCCAAAAGTAGTTGGTAATGAGTGTTCCTGAGGTTTTATTAAAATTTTGCCTTCTGGAAATCACAAAATGCAGAAAAATTTTTTGAGGATGGGCCTTAAATTTTGTGTTTTTTTTTTTTTTTTTTTTAAAGATTTTATTTATTTATTTGACAGACAGAAACACAGCCAGAGAGGGAACACAAGCAGAGGGACTGAGAGAGGGAGAAGCAGGCTTCCTGCAGAGCAGGAATCCCAATGTGGGACTCGATCCCAGGTCTCCAGGATCATGACCTGAGCCGAAAGCAGTCGCTTAACCAACTGAGCCACCCAGGCGCCCCTAAATTTTGTGTTCTTAAATGTATGAGTCATTCATCCCAAGATTAGTATTTTGGCTTTCTTAGATATACCTAGACTAGGCATCAAAGATATTCCATTCATATTTTTCTTTACTGAACTGAGACAGACATTGTTACTTAAAATCATTTTTTTTTCACTTTCAGCTGCTTACAATTATATTTTTCATTCCATCCTAGGTATTGTAGCAGATTCTGATCATTGGCCACTTAACAACCCTCTTCCTTGTTAACAGAATCACACTCATCTTTGGAGTGGCTAAGTACCCAGCCTCTGGGAGTGAAGCATGATTGACCTGAGTCGGTCATTTTTATCCCATTCTCTGCCCAGTTTTCCCAGCTTTCCTTGCAGTTAGAGCTGGACAGTCACCAGGTTTTGGCAAATTAGATTTAAGTGGATGACTTCTGGGGGTTCTTCCAACAAAGTTCATTTTGTTTTTCATTATGAAAGGAGAAAGCCATTTTCCTTTCCTGCATTTGACAGTAGTTGTGATGTCTACAACCATAAGGTGACAGGATGAAGACAAAATGCCTGGGCTGCCAAAAATGGCAGATGGAAGGCTGGAAAGAGCCTGGATTTGACTTCCATTTTGAGCAATAGAGCTACCTAGTCACCCAAAAACCCTCCATCTCTAAACACCTAGAAATGATTCATAAAGTGTAACAACTTTCCTTTTAAGTCCATAAGTAAGCGAAGTAAGAGAGAATCTGAAGAAAGATCTGGAAATTAGAGTGGTAGCTGGCCTCAAAGCTGTGGTTATCTCATTTTCATAAAGGGGACTGGTTAACTTAGTTATATGACATTCTGAAATGAAATATTGTACAGCTCTGACCTGAATTAGGACGATTTCTGTGTACTGTCATGGGAACCTCTCCAAGACATTTTCAGTGACAGAAGGTAAGGTGCCAGACAATGTTATTAGGTATTGTCTTTGGTATAAAGAAAGGAGGTGATAAGAACAGAACAATGGGAAGAGTACACTGGAGATGAATAGAAACTGGTGTGAGGATCAGTGTGGCAGAGGATGTCCACCCATATCCCTCCGACCTTTCCCTTTTGGTGCACCCTGGCCAGCTTCCCATGCCCTTGTGTGCAGCTCTTTGCCGGAGGGAGCAGCTGCTCTCTGCCCATGCATGCAGTGGGCTGGGAGCAGCCCTCCACAAATGATCTTAACCCCTCGGATGAAAGCATTCTGAAGTGTGTGCAGGAGAGACATTATTAGCAAAGATTCCTTAAAACCCTGTAAGTCAGAAAATGTGCAAGCATAATTCTAAATAACTCCGGGGTCACAGAACAAGTCATAACAGATAATAAAAAATAGAACTGAATCATAATGAACATATTGTATATTACAATGCGGGTTGTATCTAAATTGACAGTCACAGCCACATCATCTTTAATAAATTTATTTTTATTATTTTTTACTTGTGATATGCAGGCCCTCTAAAGCTTGTGGCCCAGAGCAGGGACCCTCTTACTTGAATCTAGGAGTAGTATTGGGAAGGAAGGAGTAAAAAGAGTGAAAAATAGTGAAGTTGAAAGCAAATAAAAGTAGAGATGAAGAAACTAATAGTTACTATGAGATTATAAAATAGATAAACACAAGCATGATTTTTTTTAAAGCCACAGATAATTTTTGGAATTATGTAGCTGTGGATCTGTGGATACGGCACCGATCAATAAAAAGGGGAAACACTCTTAATAATTTTATGTCAATAGAGATGAAACCTAGACGAAAGAGTGAATTTCTTAGAGAAACATAACTCACAAGACCTCACTTAAAATGAAACAGAGGGGCACCTGAGTGGCTCAGCAGCTAAGCATCTGCCTTCTGCTCAGGTCATGACCCCAGGGTCCTGGGATCGAGTCCCCAGTTGGGATCCTTATTCAGCTGGTGCCTGCTTCTCTCTCTCCCTGCTCTGCCTGCTGTTCCACCTGTCATGCTCTGTCTTTTCCTCTCTGCCAAAAAACCAAAAAACCACAACAAAAAAAAAACAAAAAAAAGTGAGTCCCTGAGGCTGGGTCTCTGAGCAGGGTTGGTTTGCCTCTTTCCAAACTTGCATTACGTGAAATTGAGTGCCTGGTGTTTTAGATTTTCTGTTTCTTGTAGCCACATATGTCCTATTAATAAATGCTGATTGTTGTTATGATACCCTTTCCTTTTTTTCCCCAACTCCTTTTTTTTAAATGACCAAAGAGTGCCAAGGAAAGCAAGTGGTTGGCTAGGAATTAAATTGAATGAAAGTTCAATTGGGTCAAGCAATGCCTACGGTGAAATTAAAGCTTACGGTGCTATGTGGCTGTTGATAATTTTGTTTGATTTGCCATAGTCTGTAATGGTACCATGATTGTGGCCTTTCACTAAGCAGGTTCTCTTTCAAGGAATGTTTGAAATTTTCTTCTTCTTCTTCAATTCCCCGTGAAACATTGAATTTAACTTTCTTGGGGAGCATGAACATTTTTAGCTGATATGAATTACCTGTGCATGTTTGTTCTTTGTAGCTAGCCCTTGTGAATGGGATATGGCTAAACTAGTGCGTATAGGTGAATTAGTACACAAGGTGGTGGTTTCTCAAATAGTACTTTTGTAAATTAGTAATGTAAATTTTTCTTTGCTTGACAGTTATGTCCTGTTTTGAGTTGTTACCTTTTATGAAAAATATAACTTTCTGAATAGTATATTAATATTTTAATCATAAAAGAATCTTTTATTAAAAGGTACATTTCTGAATAATTTAGTATTATTTTCATCATGAAAATGCCTTTTTATTAGTGTCTGACATATTTGGGAGTATAAAAGTAAACGGTGACTTAATAAGAATTTGTAGGTGAGTGATTTACAGGTAAGTTCGGTTCAGATAGGGCAGTCATCTGACATCTTTGTATTAGCCAGAGCAGGATTTCATGGGATTAAGTGATAGTAATAATAGCTAACATATTGAACACTTACCATGTGATAGATATTCTACAACCCTGGAAGCTAGATATGGTTTTCCCGGTTTTATGGAAGAGGAAACTGAGGCTTACAGAGTAAAGATATTTGCACTAGATTATGCAGCCAGTGGTGGGTATGTAGTTGAAGTTCAAGTCTGGCTACCTGCCGAGGTCATTCAATGTTCTTATAAACCCATGCTCTTAACCACTGTGCTCTCTTAATTCCTTGCCCAAGCAGGATAAACTAGTGAAGGAAATTAAACCTAAGTACCTCTTGATTAAAAATATATGACTAAGTCTTAGCATTAGAAGTTGGTGTGTGCTTCTCTTCTTGAGTAGTATTACAGTTCTTGAATCTTGTTGGAGACTGGAGGTTGGAAACCAGAGGTTGGAAACCAGGAGGCTTTCTAGGTCTGGGACTCTGCAATGTTCTCATTTTTCCCCAGGACATTTGCTTTTTAGTTTTTGGCCATAGAAATTATTAAGTCATTTGAATTTTCTTTTTTTGAAATCCAAATTTAAAAAAAAGACAAATAATGGATGCTATATAAAAATCACAGGGTAGACTCATGAATACAAAGATAACATTTTTTAGGATGTTAGGTAGTCCCAAGTTATCCTCAAACTGGTCTATTGTGAAGTTCTCTACTTGGTTTATGAAATTGGCTAGAGGCAGCATTCCAGTACAGCCTAGCTCACTTCCCTTATAACATTACTAGTTGTATATACTTAGGTTTTGGATGATGTTCCCACACTATGTAAATAATGCTGTCATTAGGTACAGTGTAACATCCCATAATATTACCAATATATGACTGTTCCATTTATGAGAATTGGTCTTGAGCTTCCCCATCATTGTTGTCCATTTCACTGGCTTCCCTATCACAGGCTGCCTAATTATGGGATTTTCTTTTGGTTTGTTTTCCTATCAACCTTGCTTTTCTATCTAGACAGTGCATATCAGAGCTTTCTAGAATTTGTGCTTAGAGCTTCATCCACAACATTTCCTCTCAGTGAAATCTCTTCTGCCTGATGGTAGTGTTCAGTTTAGCCATCTGGACTTTATGCTGAGAAAAAGCTGACCACAGCACTATAGAAAGAATAATCCTGCAAACCAAATAACTCCCCATTCTGTCAGTCTCTGGCTCTCTGTCTCTTTATGCTTCTCTCTCTTTCATCCTGCTCTCTTCTCTCTCTCCCTCATATCCACACACACATGTGCACACACACACAAATGACTACTCTTAATTATTCTAGCAACTTCTTCACTGCACAACTGGAAATTAACCCTGTTACCACGCGTCCTAAAGTTTGGTTTTCATGCTACATCTTTTTCCACTTCTCTTTATATTCCTCTGTCAGTGCTCTTCAGAAGTAAAATATCCCAGTGTCAGGAAAAAAAAAATTTTTTTCTTTTGTGGAGTTTATAATTTATTCTCACCACAAGCTGCCAACTCGAAGTGTTTGCGTTGGTAGTAGCATGCATTGCGAAGCCACTGCTTCCAAGGAGCTAGGCATGGTAGGGAAACCAAGAGACTGCATCTTAAGAACTGTTCAGGGTAGATCTCCCATACATTCAGCCTTTGAAATTTGACAGCTCTATTTTATTTTTTTAAAGATTTTATTTATTTATTTGACACAGAGAGAGAGATAGATCACAAGTAGGCAGAGAGACAGGCAGAGAGAGAGAGAGAGAGAGAGAGAGGAGGAGGAGGAAGCAGGCTCCCTCCTGAGCAGGGAACCCAATGCAGGGCTCAATCCCAGAGTCCTGAGATCATGACCTGAGCCGAAGGCAGAGGCTCAGCCCACTGAGCCACCACTAGAGCCGCCCGAAAGCTCTATTTTTGAAGATAAACTGGATGTTTATTACACTTCTACAGAGAAAAAGTCATTATTATTAAGGAATGAAATGGAAAAGGCAGAAAATCCCCAACACCCCCAGATGGGTGTAAGAGGTACTATTGTGTAAAAGAGCTCTGGCTGCAGAGTCAGGGTCTTCATAACTTTGCTTTTGGAAGCAAATGCTTATTTTTGACCTAGCAGTCCAAACCGTGAGTCTGATCTTAGAGTGCTTCTAGTTATTTTTAGGTGTTGAGTGTCTTCCTTATAGTATATCTCCATGGCATGGAAATAGCCATTAGAAAATGAAAGACATTTTTGTTATATTTCCATCCCAACATTTTCTTGAATTTATTTATGTTTGAGGAAGTTTTTCTGCTTTTATTGAAGTGTTAGTCGACGGCAAGACGTTCTGCCTGTGGAGCTGGATGGGGTGTGCACAGGCATTACTCTCTGACTCACTGTGTTTGGGACCTCTGAAATTGTGATGCAGATACTCTGCTGCCCTTCTCTGAAGTCTCCTCTTTTAGGGAAGCTTTCACATTTGCCTCTTTCCTTGAGATCAAATATGGCCTCCTAGCTGCCTTTGGGCACATTGTCCTATCCATTGAATGACTAATTTTTGTCCAACTGTCCTTTGTCTGTGCTCCTCTGTGGTTCACTCACATGATGGGTCTACTGGTCTCCTGACCGGCCAACCCACAGAGAGACACTGTAGGCGGAAGGCAGGAGCTGAGTCAGTCACAAAAGAGCATTCATGTGCCTTTCATCCTTCTATCTTCCTAAACAGAATCCTATATTCTAGTGAGTTTCTTCCTGTAAACAGTCTCTCCTATATTTCTATTTGTTCACTGTCTCATGCTGATAGTAAAAATGTAACACTCCCCCATTTTAAGAGATGTTCCAGGTGACCAAATATATGCAATGGAGGGGATTAGGGGTGGGATGGTTTGGCCAGAAACCCCCCAGACTAATTGTCTTTTGGCTCTTTTCCAAGCTGGTTTCCAATCCCCCCCCCCCCATCACCACTTCTTAA
>PITA01004648.1:0-63950 GCA_004023965.1 Spilogale gracilis | reverse complement strand
CTTCTGTAGTAGTGACCGGGCCTGTTCACTCACTCTGAAACCTCAAGCTCTTTCCTGCCTCAGATCCTCTTACTACCTGTTGGTCTTGGAGCTGGCAGTGCTACTTCGTGCCGCCCCCTCCCCCCCTTGACCTTCTGCTTGCTTTTCCCTGTTTTTTAAGTCTGAGCTAACATTTCACCTCCTCTGAGAGGTCCTCCCTGACCACCGCATCAAAACCAAGCCCTCGTATTTCTGTGTTCTTTTCCTTTCCTCTGTAAGAGCATCATAATTTTTTTTGTTTGATTTTTTCCCCCTTTTTTCTTTATGCTACAGGTTTGGGGATGATAAGTGCTCTTTGTCTTCTTTACACAGGGCCTAGCATGCTGCCTTGCACATAGCTGTTATTGAGTCACTATGGTTGAATGAATGATTTCATATCTGTGTGTTTAAAAATGCAAACAAAATATGGCTGTAACTGACTTTGCTAAACTGCTAATTTTTTCCCACTTCGGGCACTCTTCCTTTCCTGTGTCTTAGGATATCACCTCTTCTACATAGAACTGCTTAGAGACATTTAGGGCCTGTGTTCCTCAGTTTTATGGGATTAAACTAAAGAATTCCATACACTTTTACTCATTTACTTTTATGGGTTATATTAATCATATGGTGAAATCAGTCATCGTCCATTCTATAAACTTTGATAAAAGAAAATATAATTTTCTGGAATTTCCCCTGTATGAAAGTATTTCTAGGAAAAAAGATGTTTTTCAGTTCAGAAAACTTTATAGAATCTAGAATATACCTGTGATATTTTGTGAAACTTCACATGGTTGTATTTTAAGGCTTTTTAATTTGGGCTGTGGCCACCCGTGAACAATGTGGCCTTTTAATTTATAGTGTGGAAACTATGGGATAAATGGAGATTAGAATTTGGCCCAGAGATATATTTTGCTTGGCCACTGCAATAACTTAAGCCATTTTAATTTTTAATACTTTTAGACAGATAGACATTCTTTATATTGGTCACAATAATGTATCTAGTTGCCATTGTTTTATACTAGTCTGCTTCTCACATTTGTGTTACTTAACTCATCTGTTTAGACCTTTGTGTTTGTAGCTTCTGGCTTAGAACTTGCCCAAGAATGAATCTTCAAATGATCTTTAAACTTGCACGCGCGTGTGTGCGTACACACACACACACACACACACATTTAAATGTACATATATATAAAAGAATTTACTAAGAGAATATAAATCACTTGTCTTTGGAAGAAATGATGTATTATACTGCAGGAACCAGCAGTCCTGGGTTTTAATCTCAGCTCTGTCATAAATTAATTGTTTAGCCTTGGAAAAGTCATTTTTTAACATTAGAATCTTACTTTTTTTCACTTGTAACTGAAGATTTGATTTTGTCTTTTGAGTTCCATGATGTCATGAAAAAGGGATTAAAATCAGGATCAAGATTCAATAAATTTGGGGGCATGTGGGTGACTTAGTTGGTTAAGCCTCTGCCTTCGGTATAGGTCATGAGCTTAGGGTCCTGGGATTGAATCCCACATTGGGCTCTGCTGAGCGCAGAGTCTGCTTGTCCCTCTCCCTCTGCTCCTCCCCACTACTTGTGCTTTTTCTCTGTATGTCTCTCAAATAAATAAATAAAATCTTAAAAAAAAAAAGATTCAAGAAATTTTCATATAAAAGACAAATTCAAGGGTGCCTAGATGGCTTAGTTGGTTGGGTGTTCAACTCTTGATTTTGTCTTAAGTCATAATCTCAGGGTCCTGGGATAGAGCCCCATATGGGGCTCTATGCTCAGTGTGGAGTGTGCTTAGGATTTTCTGCCTGGCCCTCTGCCGGTTGCCACCCCCAGACCTGCTGCACACACACACACACACACACACTCTCTCTCTCTCTCTCTCTCTCTCTCTCTCTCTCTCTCTCTCTTTCTCTCTCTCTCTCTCTCTCTTTCTCTCTCTCTCTCTCTCTCTCTCAAATAATCATAAATATATCTTTTTTAAAAAAGAAAATTTGTACTGTCTCTCATTCAACTTTGTTATGAGCCACTGCTTCATTTATTTTTTATTTTTTATTTATTTATTTTATTTTTTAAAGAATTTATTTGACAGAGAGAGATCACAGGTAGGCAGAGAGGCAGGCAGAGAGAGAGTGGGGGGGGGGGAAGCAGGCTCCCTGCTGAGCAGAGAGCCGGATGCGGGCCTTGATCCCAGGACCCTGAGATCATGACCTGAGCCAAAGGCAGAGGCTTAACCCACTGAGCCACCCAGGCACCCCCACTGCTTCATTTAATACAAGAGTTATTTCCTCATCTTATTTGTGTATCTCCTTGAATTTTTAAGTTTTATTTTAAGCAACTTTTGAGGAATAATTCTTTCTAGCAGTGCTTCTATCTTTGGAGTCTCTGTGATGTGACTTATTATTAGTTTGGAGCTCCTGTTCCAGCCTCAGCATTTTATGATTATTTGCCTTTTCATGCTACTGTCTGTCTCAACAGGTCACGGGCCAACAGGGACACTAAATACTGGACACATACACTGAACACTGTAGAACTCACACAGAACAGTTAGTACTTCAATGAGGGCAGCAGTCACTAAAGAAGGACAGAGGAGGGGGTTTAGCTCTCATTCAACAAATTCTGTGGTACAACTAAGAGGATGTTATAGATTTTGATAGATGGAGATGAAATGTAAAAGTGCTATAGGAGTAGGAAGTATTGTGATCAAAGGTACTAATGGAGGGAAGACTGGAAAATGTAATCTCCAAAATCCTGGTTTAGTATGAACATATTCTTAGGTAGGAGGAGTTGTGGGACATCAGTTTGGGATGATAAGGCAGATTTTGTCTAATTCATGTACATCCATGAATTCATGGTGGATAATTTAGGAAGCTGGTACTTTAGACTATGAGTATCTTCTGAAGCCTCTATTCCCAGAACTTTATTAATTGCACATGATAAAAACCCAATTCAAAGTCACTTAAACATAAAGGAAAATGTATTTGGGCCACCGTATAACTGAAATTTCCCATGTGGTTGACTCTAGGCACTGCTGGATCCAGTGTTTCAGTGATATCATTAGACTTTTTTGTCTTCTTGACTCTGCTTTCCTCTAGTTTGACTGTTTTCTGGAGCAGCCTCTCACCATATGGATCTCGCCCAGAGCTAAGTTTATATCCCAGCAGTTTAGTTACCCTTTCTGAAAGAGAGTGTCTTTCTCGGCAATTCTAACAAAAGTCCCAGATTGACTGAAATGACTTCCTTTAAAAAAAAAAAAAAAGTTAAATCATGTAATCCCTAAACTATTACTTTGGCAAGAGGTCCCTAATATTGTGATTGGCCAGAGTTGGGTAGACCCAATTCAAACCATATGAATTGAGTACCAGAGAGCAAAAGGGAAATGATATAGCTATTATCTGAAGAGGGAAAACAATGTTTCGTAGGCAAAAATCATGGTGAGTACTACAGTCATACATGGGAATGAGGTAAGGGAAACTTCAGAGAACAATTATTACAGCACTGTAGTGATGGAGACCATGGATGAGGGTGGAAGTGGTCAATGGATTCTAAAGTCTAACGGAGAAGTAGTGAGTTTTTGAAGAACCATAATAGGAATGGAAAGTAGTAAAGGACCAAGCAATATGAATGAAATTTATTTTGAAATGGATTAGGGGATTAAGAGGTCAAAATTTCCAGTTATGAAATAAATAAGTCACAGGAATGAAAAGTATAGCATAGGGAATATAGTCAGTAATATTATAATGCACTTACTGCATCTTATAATGTATATAATCATTGAATCACTATGTTGTACACCTGAAACTAATATTATATGTCAACTATACTTCAATTAAAAATTTTAAAAATTTAAGCAATTTGTGTTGTTTGCATTTCACTAGTTAGAATATTTGTCTAGGATCTCAACTGAAATTTATCTTTGTCTTGTCTGTGAGAAAAGAACTTGAGATACAAGTTAATTTAGACTAAGAGAGCACAGTTAAACTACTTTAGTGGCTATAATTATTTTTAAAATGGCTTTGCAAATTGTAAATCATTCCTATTAGCCCATTAAATTGGGTCAGTCAGTTTATTTTGGCAGCATTTTAAGTTACTTCATGTACTTAAAAGTAACACAACTTCCTTTTCTTTAAAAATGCAATGTAATCCTGCCTTTTTCCTATTCAAATAAAACATTATGTGTATATAATGTATATGACATATGCATATATGTGCATGTGTGTGTATATATCATATAAACACAAATAATCAAGAAATGGTTGATTACCTGGTATCAACTTCTCAAACTTATCTCCCTGTTTCCCCTACTAAAATCAGGTATTAAGTGCTTCTGTAACATTCTTACACTATGCTAGATCTCAGAGTGAAAATGAATGAGTAAATTGTGGTTGCTTTCCTACTTGGTATCCATTCCAGAAAAGCCACTCTCTTTTTCAGTGGGATGAACTGGTAACACGTGCATTTGAAGAATATAGGCTATTGTGCTAGACACAAATAACAAAAATATGAATAAGGCAGTATGCTTTAGGAACGAAATTTCTTCTCTTGGATATAGTTCTGTTTCTTTCTCTTCTTTCAGGTTTTTATTTTATTTATTTTTTTGGTAGTTTTTAGACAATGTTCACTTAAATCAACTTTTCTACAGCAGTCATATACAAAAATGTTTCAAGGGAAATCCCCCACACTTAGTAATCTGTCTTTCAATACAGCAGTAGATCTGAACTATAGGGGATTTTTAGCCCACAGTTTCTCTGTGTATCCAGGATTGAGATAGATATTTATTTGTAATACAAACTGTTTTGGTGGGTTCCAAGATTTTCAGAAAATGAAAGTGGGGAAGAATGTGAACTAATTTTTGTCACTTTTTCCCCCTCCATCATAAGCTTAAATACAGTGAAAAATTTCATGAAATCCGATTATATTAAAGACATTTATTATTTGTGGTGTGTGTGTGTGTGTGTAACATTTTTATTGTAAGGCTTTTCATTCAGTTGTAGTGATTCTTAGCTTTCATTTTGTAACATTGCTGAGTATCTTCAGTTTTCTCAAAGGGAATTTGTAACTTTTTAAAACAGAAAAAACATCAACTCATTTTTATTGAGAAAAATGTTTTTCTATGCATAACATTTTATAAGAGGATCGTTGCCAAGAAACCAAGCAGTAGCTTAGTGCCATTGCTACAAAGGGTTAGGAGTCCTTGACACTTGCAATTGGTAGAAATGCAATTGGTAGACCGTACCTTGGGAGTTCATAAGGAGTGATTAGCAGAGCTATGTAATCATTTTAATAACAGTATTCTTATTTTTGCCAGGTGTCCAAAGATATTTAATGATAGTCCTATTTTATTTGCACTATTTTCTGAAAAGTGTAAGAAAACTAAGAGAAACAGAGATTCAGAATTGAGGTCATGTTTCCTCTGAAATTTGAGTAATGTTTGTTAGCTAAGTAACGTTTATGTAAATAATTATTTTCATTGTCTGATTTTGGTATTAGAAATGGGAGAACAAAGGCACCTACATAAGAAGTAGAAACAGTGGCAGCTTTAGAACCAACCTACCTGGAAAGCATTTGGGCTTTGGAAATATGTTCTTAATACTTGTCTTTTTTCAATCACTTTTATTTTAGATAAAATGCTGGCAGATGGTAGTGATCCACTTGAGCAGTGTTCAGTTTTCTTAATTTTTTTCCCCTGGAAAAAAGCTTCCAGAAAACTTTTTTTTTTTTTAATATGTTCAGCATGCATATGTTTTACATGTATTAACCAGTATTAAAAATGCAGCTCCTAATTAGATGTCTGAAGCTGAGAGGAGCTGTGGTGAAGACCAGCCTTTTAGAAAATTAAAGAAAGTTTCTGAAAAAAGAAAGTTTTGATGAATAGGCTCTTCATTTTTGCTGTTGCATCCTTCAGCCCTTTCTGGCCCCAGAAACTAAGAAATCTACATTATCAATGTTTCTCAGCTATTATGTTTTAGGATGTCACTGGATAATATCATTTTTGATTAGAAACCCTTAAGTTATTGATGATGTCAAAACTTGGAGAATTCAGATATTTACATTCTATTATAACCTCTTCTGTATTATAGCAAAGAAGTTAATACTTTTGTTAACTTAAGGATTTAAGTTTTTGGTGGACCTAAGTAGTTGTAAACTTGATGTCTCAGATGTTAGGAAAATTGTAGGAAATCTCTAAAGTAAAATATTATATTCTGTGTTTTTTTTTTCTACTTTTTTTTTTAACATTTTAAAATGTAGGGGGCGATGGGAAAATCCCTTCTCTCCGAGTTTATCTACGTGAGTCACTTGAAATCTTCCTTCTAATAGAGTATAATGAAATGGCGCCACTGAATCAGTATTTCCATATTTGCAATTTACAATGTTCAGTTTGTACTCATCAACATTCATCTACATTTCTGTTTTACTTTTCAATTTGTCAAACAGTATTTATTCAGATCAGCACATCTAACCAAGAGTGACTTCTGGTTTTCTTTGACAGGGAGTGTCAATTGTTCTCTCACTTATATTACCGACTCTTGTGGTATTTGTTTGCAGCTCCAAACCACAGATTAGACATGTGTGTATTGACTCATCATGACACAAATATTAGCCCACAGTGTGAATTCCTTCAATATTTGGGCATTCTTAGGAACATATGATGGTTTTTCATTTTCTCTCTTGTACCCATTAGACAGTATTATAGAGTAGCTCTGACAGAGGGAGAAAACTGAACTAGAAGTCAGGGGAGTCAACTTCAAGATCCGGTTCAGCCGCTCACCTATATAAGGGCAAATCGCTCATAGTCTATCTTCATCTACAAAATGGTGACAGTTACAAATAATATTCTTCCTGTTTATCTTCAAGATTTGTTATGAAGGTCAAATGAGATAATGTTTTAAGAATATCATGTTAAGGGGTGCCTGGGTGGCTCTGAGGGTTAAGCCTCTGCCTTCGGCTCAGGTCATGATCTCAGGGTCCTGGGATCGAGCCCCACATCGGGCTCTCTGCTCAGCAGGGTGCCTGCTTCCCCCTCTTTCTCTGCCTGCCTCTCTGCCTATTTGTGATCTCTCTGTCAAATAAATAAATAAAATCTTAAAAAAAAAGAATATGTTAACACAAGAGTAAGATATTATTGTAAAGTTCGAAGAATTTTAGGTAGAATTTGTACTCTTCTTCTGTGTGTCTGATTTTCTCTGAGTTGTTTTTTCAGTTATTTAATCTCTAGCCTTAGTTTATCTGTTTTAAGATGTAAGTAAAGAGAGATGTCATAAATTAATTCTTTTTTTTTAAGATTTTATTTATTTGTCAGAGAGTGAGGCAGTGAGAGAGTACAAGCAGGAGAGAAGCAGACTCCCTGCTGAGCAGGTAGCTGGATGTGGGACTTGACCCCAGGACCCTGGGACCATGACCTGAGCCGAAGGCAGACGCTTAATGGACTGGGCCACCTAGGTGTCCCAAATTAATTCTTTAATAAAAACATAATGTTTGAGGAGTATCTGGCCCAAAGCCACAGTATACTGCTACATTTGTTCTTCCATCAGGTAGTTTATAGTGATAGAGTGGGAAGAAATTACAGAAGAAGTATTTTTTTGTAGTTTTTTAGTCTCCAGTTTCTTGCAATTCTGGTATCAATTTTGAGTTATAGCTAAATAGCAACAATCAGTGAAATATTTTAGTGGGTAGTGATGATTAATTAAAAGTAGTGGTCAGATTTATATTTTGTAATTGGAAAAGTGAGTTAATAATTCACGATTTATTCATTTTCTTCAACTAACATTTATGTGATAACTCCTATTCTGTAAGGCATTTTGTTAGGTACTTGATTTGAAAGTGTATTGAAAGAATGCTTGTTCATGAAAAAGCTAAAATGGAAGGATGATTCAGTTGCATCCTTACTGATGATGACTAAAGTGTTCTTAAAGAGAAACCAAGGTATCCTGTTGTCTCGTGGGTCTGGAGTTGTGATAACCCTGGTGCCTTGCGATGGAAAAGCATTTCCTATCCCAGTGATAAAATGATTGTGACTTTCTAACACAAAGTAGTCGTTTCACATATATGACATTATCTATCTGAACAGGCAGAATTTTTACATTAATTTTAATAAAAAATAACAACTGAACGTCATAACTGCCAAAACAATAGATAAGTGGAAATAAATGCTCTAATATATTTTCTTGAAGTTGATATGAATTTTAGGAAGCATACTAAAAGCTTCTTTTCTTGTTGACCATAGAAATGGCCATTTTAGGTCAGCTGTGTCACTGGCTACTATATTAGTACAGATCATTTAGCTTGAAAATATCTTTACAATTTAAATATGTCAAAAGCTTTGTATTAATAGATAAAAGTTTGAGACCTCATGTGTATTAGTTTTGTATTTTTTTTTTTTCTGCAGAAATAAGCTTTCCTTCTTTCAAACATCTCTGAATGCATTTTTAGCCTTGAGAACTGGGGCTGAAGGTAGTATGTGCCGCAGGAGAATTGGACAGATGCGTTTGACTAGTCTGTTGCAGAGACTGACATCTAGCCTACTCATCAACTCACTTTTTTTATGCATTCTATTTAAATTGCTGCTTATGCCTAGTAGAAGAGTAAACCTAAGATAAGTACTCCCGACTACTCTCAAACCTGCTTTTCAGTTCCCTCCTTCCAGATCATTTGAAGTCCTCTTTCCACTCTTTTCTTTTGCCCTTTACTTCCAGCATTTCAGCAGAGCAGATAGCTAAGTAACAGACAATTCTGAATAGCTATTAATAATGCTTTAGTTTTTGTCACTGCTAGACAGTATTACCGATTCCATTCTACAGAGACAATGTTAGGAGTAGCGTGGAAATGCCCAGTCCGTAAATGGGTGAATGGGAAAAGAGAAAAATCTGTAAAGTTACAGATAATTAACTTGTAGGTTTTGAACAAGTGAAATTCAAAAGCAAATATCCAAAGTATATTTTAGGGTTACTTTGGTATCTTATGATATTTAATATTTTCCTTTCCTGAACTTTTAAAAGCAAATATCATCATAAATTCGCCCAGGAAATATTTTGTTATTATTTCTAAGTTCCCTGATGACAGATGCTTTGTCTTTTTCAAGGTTTAATTCTTAGTATTCTTAGTGTTCGGTGAATATTTGTTGGATGAATGAATAAATAATGAAGATACTAAGGAATGTCAATAAAACTTATAAGACCTATACTTCTTGCTATGTTCGGGATTACAGTTGTATTTATTTACAGATAAGAGATACATAGAACAAGGCTAGCTGATTTTACTATTTAGCAGATGATTTACATATTTTACAAGGTTATACGCTCCCTATTTTCTTTCTTTTCTTTTTTTCTTGTTCTACCCATCACAGTACCCTGCATAAGGTTTCTGCTCAATACTTTTTTTTAAATGTTTGCATGAATATTATGGTTTACTTTTATACAATTACAGATCTCTTCTTATATAATTAACTGTTCAGCACAGTGAATAAAGTAGCTATTTTCGTGATTTTCACTTTTCTGTTTGGATTTTTTTTCCAAGTAGCAGAAGGTTGAATGTGTTTGAAGTTCATCAGGTAGAATTTGAAGTGATGAACAGGAGCTATAAGATGGAAATACTGAGACTTCTTTTTCTACGATGCAATGGCAGTGTACCTAAGATGGTTGCCAGTTATTAGTTCACTGGCAGAAGAACTTTCGGGAGTACAAATACAATGAGAAAAATTGGTTTCATGAGACACAAACTTCCTATAAGGAAGAACTCTTTGGAAGTGTACAGAATATGATGAGAGAAGAGAACGGTAGAGGAATAATAATAACTTAGGATCCCTGGAGGATCACCTATTGGCAGTGATACCAATTTACATGGTCTACTTTGTAAGAATAGTATAATACTATATTTTTTCAGGGAGTATTGTTTGATCTTTGTAGCCCTCTTGGGCATTTTCAACCATGCCCTATTAGAATACCTTCCAGTTCATCCTTTATTTTTCAGTTATCTACTGTGTTCCTTCGCATCACTAAAAACTTTATCATTGTCTGTTTCTTGGGTCATCAATTTGACCATCCTCTTGTCCCTTCCTCTCTATTAATATCTTTTCTTGTTAAAGAAAGGCCTACATAGCTTGCATTTTAATTCAGTATACTGCATATCTATCTATTCTTCCTTTTATAATCATCTATTTACCACCATTTAATAGATAAGGAAACTGAGGGCAAGAGGTTTATTTTCCAAACATTATAAGCAACTAAGTGGTAGAAATGGGATCCTCTATGACTCAGTAGCTCCAGCCCATAACTGCTACTCACCATCACTTCTCTTCTGACATCTCTTGTGCTGGTAGCCTTTGCTAAGGTAATGGTAAGAACGATCGCCTCTTGGAAACACTTAGGTTATTAACCATATATACATAACCATGAATTCCTCTATTCTATAGAGGATATACTTTCCACATAGGGCAAGATACCATGGGATGCCTTCTCTTCCAATTTAACTTTCCCTCGTAAATTTTTCTTCATCTGTTTCTAGCACCTTGGGTACACTATTCTACTTCACCATCCGGCTGTCACTATATCCCCAGTTTGAATTAGACATCCAGTCAGCATGCTTCTTCTGACACAGTGGTGCTAAAGAAGATGGTCTTTGGCAACCAGGTGTTGGATATCACTCAGTGTCCTCATGGCTATAGCTGAGAGCAGATGAGATGGCTTCTTATCCAGAAACAGCCACACCACAGGTAGGCATGTTCTTCTGAGGAAAAAAAAAAAATCACTTAAACCAGTTGGATTCTTTTCTTGGGGATTTGAATCAAGAAATATAGATAAATTGGGTCAGTCAGTGGTAGGATTTGTAGGCTAAGGCTTCTGAGGCAGGATTTAGAGAGTCCCTAATGGGCCATGTGCCAACTGAAGTTATAATAGGACAGAAACTATCAGGAAGCAAAAATAGGTAAGGGAAAATGAAACAGGTGCCCAGAAGGAGGAGATGCCGTGAGAAAGAGAGCTTGTATCCTGTGTGAAGGAGGTGTACAGAGAACAGCTGGTCCCCAGACCTCCGCTAGATAGCTTCCCAGTTCTTGTCTCAGCTCTTACTCTTATGGGAAACTTCATTGTATTTGAGAAACTCCTGCCCCTGTTTCTTGGTCTTCAAAAGCCTAGGCTAGTTCTTATTAAGGCTTCCAGTGATCATTAGTGACTTACTGAATTATTTCAATAAAGATAAAGTCCCTAGGAATGCATACTTTCTAGATATGATTCTACCCATATTATGTTTGGTCTGTTATAAAAGGTGCCTTTTGATTTCCTTTGCTTCAGCCATCCTCCCCAGCAGTTTTCCTGAGTAATAGTACCTTGGGATCACCTTGATTCAATTATCAAAAGATTTCAGTCACTGCTAGTTATTTTTCTAACAAATTAATTCTTACTCATGTTGTTAAAAATGACCACCTCGTCCTTTCCTTGGGAGGATTCTGTCCATCTTAAGTACATTCTCTATTTTGTTCAAGATAATTTGCTTACCATTGGCACACTGTGTTTTTCTGTGTTTGATGGGTATGAATGGATGGCCACATTACAGAAAAATTTAAACATATATACAAATAGAGGAGATAGATGATGATATTTTTAACTCTTTAACAATTATGCATAAGTGCCCAAATCTTGTTCTATTTAACAGTTCTGCCTAGTTCTTTCCTGATCCGTTTATATTGAAGCAATATAATGTATATTTCATCTGTAGCTTTATGTATTTCATTGGGTATTTCTAAAAGGTAACATTTCTTAAAAAATAAAACATAACTGCAATACCATTATTACCCTGATAAAAATCCTAAATACTTCTAACCTTCGAATTCTCTATTTCCCATAAATATGACCATATTATGTAATGAAGAAAAGGGAAGACAATCTCCCAGAGTCCAGAGCATGCTGATGATGCTGTGTCTGAATGGTTGCCCAATAAGAGCCACCTTGTTTTCACAGAGCTGAAGTATGATGCTTCTTATTTGAGGAATGATAAATCACTGTTGATTTAGTGGCTCATTTAGTGTCTTTAATGCTTTGTATTCCCTTAGTTTTCCTCTGTATCTAATAGGTTGCATTGCATTATAGAAATGGTGCTCCCTGGAGTTGTGCACCTGTGTTGCCACAGTGGGCAGCCCCACCTATACTTAGGCCCTGGGCATTGACCTTGATACTTAAACACCTTTTAAGTCTTTCTAGTATGCACCAGGGTTGAGAATGCTGGTCTAAAGTGTGCTATCTGGACTTAGTACAAATAATAGTATTATCTATTATAATTTATCTCCACTAATTCAAGATTACCAATATAACTATAACTCAGTAATTCTATTAGCTTTGTTTCATTTGCTGGGTATTTCCTTTCCTTTTGTTTTGTTACTTTTAAGGGACAATTATAGTAGTATGAAACATTCTGTCCACACAAAAGCTTATTGAAGAGGTTAAATATTCTTGCTAATTAAAGAAAACACTAATTGGATAGATTGCTTTTTATATTAGTAATTTTAATTATTTTTTAATCAGAACACAGTTTTTTATTTATTTTTAAAGATTTTATGTATTTATTTGACAGAGAGAAGCATAGCTAGAGAGGGAGCACAAGCAGGGAGAATGAGAGAAGGAGAAGCAGGCTTCCCACCAAACAGGGAGCCCAATGAGGGGCTCAACCCCGGACTCCAGGATCATGACCCAAGCCAAAGGCAGACGCTTAAACTGAGCCACCCAGGCTTCCCAGAACACAATTTTTAAAAGGAATATTGCAATATTGCACTTTTTTTTCACTGAGTGGCTTAAATATTCAGATTATTATTATTATTATTATTATCAAATAGTCTGTGGATGGGACAGAAACCATATGTAAAAATTTCTTGCAGTGTCATGAAGTTTATAACTCTCAGTGCCTATATCCATACTTTTAGTGATTCCTAAATCATCTATCTACCTACCTATCATCTATCTATACATATATGTACAGTTACATTTACCATTGGCCAGAGGATTCAGCATAATGTCATTAGTTTTCCTTGCACTCTTGCATTCTACTTATACATTATTACAATTCTACTTACACATTTAACATTAGTATGCTAAGAAAGGAAACTGACATGTTCAGAAGCCAAATGACTACTCCATTTTCAAAAAGCAAATTAATGGTAGAATTGGTTAAAATAGTAGCCTGTAGTTTGTCTCATTCAAAAAGCATGACTTTACAGTGTCACGAAAGCTTAAGTTTTAGAAATATCTGGTGTCACCAGACTTTTGGTTTCACTAAAACAACATGTTTTCAGGAATTCTTGTAGTAACTTTTTAAGTTGTTTGGCTATCTCTTATTGCACCAACGTGACTCTCTGTATTAGCTTCCCAAGCCTCTGCAACAACAGCATTTATTCCCTCACAGTTCTGGATGCTAGAAATCCAAAATCAAGTGTCCATAAGACTGTGCTTCCTCCAAGGGCTTGAGGGAGGAATCCTTTCTTGCCTTTGCCTACCTTCTGGTGGCTCCCTGCAGTCCTTGGCACTTCATGGTGTATTGCTGCATCACTATCATCTCTGACCCTTTTGGCACATGACCTTCTTCTCTGTTTGTGACTCTCCGTTCCTTTCCTCTTTTTATAAGGACAGATGTCACTGGGTATGGAGCCCACACTAATCTAGCCTGACCTATCATAACTTGATTACATCACCAGAGACTATCCAAATAAGGTCATATAGGTAGCAGAGGTTAGGACTTGAGTGTATCTTTTTTGAGGATGGAATTTAGCCCATTACACCATCATCCTTGAATTCACTGTGTCTTTGGGTGCCTGTTACTTGCTAGGTGTTCAGTAAATTTTTTTTTAAATGAAGGACTGCCTGGTACCATCGTATATATGCAATAAGCCATAATATAGTCATTATTTTTGGAACTAGAACAGTAAAAAATCATACAGCCCATTCCTTCCATGGTAAAGGTGATGTGTTATCTTAGTTTATTGGTAAAGCAACACAAAAGTTTGAATGACTTGACTGTAAACACATAGATATTGTCCACTGGGTGTTAGGGACAAAATTTTTATTATTTACCTGCTATTATAGTCTTTTGTGATACCTCTTTTTTCTTATTAATTAGTGTTTTTAGGTTAATACCTGACACTGAAATGACAGGACAGATATTAACATAGTTATGACTTCAGAGCTCTCCTAATCAAACTGCTGTTATTTTACATCTGAGAAAACAGAGGTCTGAAAAGGTTAAGTAAGTTGTCAAAAACCAGGGGTAGGTGATGACATTTCTGGGTGGGTCCTGAGTGTTTAGTATTGAATTCTATAATTTGAAACTAATGTGGCAAATTTGATAGCACCTAGAGGACACATAAAAATTCTAACAAGCATGAAAACAAATCCTTAAAGAATTCGAAATAATTTAAAAGCAAAGATAAGGGGTGATTTAATTAATCAGCAATATTGTTCTCTTGCCACTGAAGGCAAATGGAAAAAAAAGCCAAACAGGCTCAAACACCAAGAAAAGCAGATTCAGGGTGTTTTCAAACTGGAAAGACTGACGGTGGGATTGTTGAGAATTGTCATGGGAAATTTGAAAAGGAATGAACTCAAAACCAAACGAAAACAAAACCCACACAAATCCACTTATTAGTCTGGTCTTACCTGGAAATTTCAAATTTTTTTCAGATCCACTTCTTTGCATACTTTACTTCTTCATTCAGGCCACATCAGTGCTTCCCTCTCAGAATGCAACTTTAAATTTATTTTACAAGGTGAGATTTCCAACCACTGTAGTCACGGTCTTCAAATCCTTGAATCTGTGGCTCCTCAGTGCCTGGTTTTTCTGTTTCCTATAACACAGGACATGATGTAAATGGTGGCTTTCAATTCTCCGACCTTCAGATTACAGCCTAGTACTCATACATCAGACTTCCTCTAGATGGATCAAAGTTTTGTGTCTCCTTGATGCCATGACAGAGGGCAAAAGGAGGAATCCAGTATTCCTGTGTACTTTGTTGATCTATCCTCTTATGGGTTCTGGTATGGCTTTGGCTCCTTGATAGATTTTCCAGCTGTGAATGAGTGTCATGTCTCGATTGATTTGAATACTTCTTGTTGAGTAGGTTCTGTGACTAACTTGTTTATTTACTGGATGCTCTGACAAAATTGTGTTGCCTGCATGTCACTTATATGTAACTATATGCTCTTTTCTATGACTGCCTTTCTTATGTCTATAGCCTTCTTTTTAAATAAATATAATCAATTATAAGCTCATAAGTTTTTATTTTACTTCATTTTAAATTATAATCTAACTTCTTTTCTCCCACTGGCTTTTTTACAAGCTATCTAAAAACAAAACAACTTAAAAAAATAAATAATTAATTCTTGCTTGTTAGTGACTGTACATATAGGTGGTTCCCTTTGGTTTAGAAAGGAAGATAGTTGGCAATCAGGAAGTTCTTAAACCTTCCTCTTCCTATTGCAGTCAGTGAGAATTTCTTAATAACAACCAACATTTAAAACCTTAAGGTAGCAGCTCTGGGGACTTCAAAGGCAATCATGGTTATTAGCCCTGTTTTAGTTGTCAAATAGGGTAGCAACTGCCCTGTTAAGCATTAATTAAGAAACGGACATGATGGATTAATATGGGCCAGTTCAAAATACCGAACATCTTAGCTTTCTGGCTGGTGTGTCTGATGGAGAAGTTAGAGGAATTCTTCATTACTTAATTCTACTTATACTTTGTAGGGTGTTAGTGCTGGATTTTCTTTAAAATGATAACTAATCAAGAGTTATACAGACCCCCAGTGGATAATTATGAAACATATCAATACAGATCCATGTATAGCCTAATGTATTCACCTTCACTGTTGTCATTTATTAGCCATAAGATTTGGGAGAAATAGCTTAACTTTTCAGAGCCTCAGTTTTCTTGCTTCTTAAAATGGGACAAATAATACATAAACCTTGTAGTATAGTATAACAATAAAATTAAACCAAATGAGATAATGTATGTAAGGAACCTAACGTGGTACCTGGCTATGGGGCTCACAAAAAGTACAATATTTCTTTATATTTGCATAGCACTGTACACAGTTTTCTCAGATACTATATTATCTCATTGCATCCCTTCTCACAATCAATGCCTTTGCCTTTCAAATGAAACTATGAAGCAGTCGGAAAAGGTAGTTCTTGAACCTTTCTCATATATGAGAAAGCTGTTTTAGAGAATAATTAGTCCACATGCCTATTTATGCTTAGGTTTTCTGATTTCTAGACCCCCAGAAGTATTAGCCTTTTCCCCACTTCATTTAAACTTCTAACTTTCTCCTTCACACCTTTAAGGTTCTAGCTATAGGGGTGGGATTAAGGGGGTCAAGGCTTTAATGGAATTCTGTATGCAAATGAAACAACATATATTTAAAGGGCTTTGGAAAATAATTTAAAATGATAAATGAGCATAAAATTGAATGTTTCTTTTAATTATTTTGAGTTGTAATATTTATTCTCCTAACAGTCACATTTTCTTTACTTCCTGGTAAGTTAGAAGCATCTAGAAAATAATCAGTTCCAAAAAAGTAAACAAAAACTTCCTATAGCCATTTTTTTTGTTCTATATTCTGTATAAGTCTTGTTAAATACTTTCTTACTAGCAAATTCTGTATTGCAGCTAAGGCTTTTGTTGAAGAATTCCTGGAGAATTAGAGTTACTTCTTTTTTGTTGGAGAAACTAATTTTATTAACATGTGGTAATTACACCAACACTTTAGGAATTATGAGCAAATAATGTAGAGCATTGCTGGATTATCTGTTTTCTCTACGTTTACTGAAAGAAAAAAATCCCAATAATGATTAACACTTGTAGAAAATCTTGTGAAAAATTGATGGAAAGTACCCTGCTCTTCTACCATACCTGGGATTTAAAAAAGAAAGACTCGTCCACGTTATGCACTATGGTGCATGTTCACTCTCTCTGCACATACTTCCTTCAATATAAAGAACTTGGGCAGGTGTTATTAATAAAAATAATAATAAATAACCTCTTCTATTTTAAATAGGGATGCTATTCTGCCAGCTTTGAAGCTCACACATACTCTAACTTACCCCAGCTTTTGCTCATCTGGTCTTTAAATGGCTCCTTTCATGTGGTCAGCCCACGAGTCATGCGTACTGCTGCTCAATCACGCCACTGTACGTCGCCATCATGAGGGTGGTTTGCATGATTTGCATTTCCTGTACTATTTGAGCTTCAATGAGCTCTAAGCGCCACGTATGAGGAAACCACTGCCAAATAATGCAATGATTTAATGATTTTAGTCAAACCAGATGAGTTTGTGCTGGAGTCAGGCTACCAAGTCTGGGGTGGGGGTGGTGGGATGTTGTCAAGATATCCTATTAAAAAAGGATTCTTCACCATGTCCACACATGCGAGATGTGAATTTCTTAACAAATCTGGTCATGGAAGACAAGAAGGTTACTTTTGGGAGGATAGCACTGAAGTTCTGTGATGAATAACCATATATATGTTACTCTTAGAAAATTCAGTCTTTTAAATTTGAGTTACATCATGCTGCCCATGTGTTTATTGTGACCATAATAGAGTTTGATGGCATTAATTTCCCAACCACACAGAGTTAAATTTAGTCAAAGTTAAATACGTTGATTACGTGCCCCCTTGTCCTTTTAAAAGAAAGCTTGCATTTTATTAAAAAGTGGTTGATAGAAGCTGTCGGACAACTACTACAGAATTGGCATTGGAGTGGGCCAATGAATAGTTACTAAAGTGAGGAAGAAAAAAAAATATGTACCAGATACTAGTCTTCATGAAAAACATAGACAGATGGGGAGACAGACCTATATGATGCCACAAATAGATGAATATCTTGTAAGGATTTCAAACAAATGTTGAAAGATCCAGTGAAATTTTAAAAGTTGATTTAAAAGTATATCTTGTGCTTATAAATAGTGTATTTATTTCTGCTCACCTGAAACCCAACCTGTAAATTGTTCATGAAATATTTTATCAATATTAGCAAAAAGAATATAGACTGAATCTATATATAACCATAAAGATATTAAAATGAATCTCATTAATAACACTGACTTTAATTTTTCTTAGACTTCTTACACTCAGATATGGTGTTATAATGCCTACAAGAAAAACTTCAGCAGAAATCCTGTTAACCATTAATTAATAACAGCCTCAAAGAGTTCCTATTCTTGTTACAGATAATTGAAGAATATTTATTCTCTTTTCCCACATAATGTATACTTCATGAGCATGTGCCTGATAATGTGCTGTGGATGCTACTCACTGGTTTTTAGTTTAGTACTGGTTCCTTCAGTTCTGTCCTACCAGCTAATCAGGCGTCTTTCATGCATGTCCTACAGTAGTTTTAGGATACTCTAAAGAGGAAGCTTCAAAGCCACAGGTACTTACTGAGGGGATTATTGTATAATTATTTATATTAAGAAAAGGTAGGCAACTCATGTGGATGAAAACGATATAACATTATGTATTACCTAATATATTTTATTATATCTACATTAAAGTGGCTTTGCATGTGCATGTATTCTGCAGTCATTTAAACCTGAGAACATTTTTCATGTGCTGAAGACGAGAGTGTTGAAAACCAGCCTTTACTTCCTTTTTAATTCTCTTCTATACTGTCTTTGCTGACTTCTATTTTTAACCTTAATTTTACTTTGATATATGAATTAATCCTAATCTAATGCACAGTTTGGCACTATAGGATGGTTACTAGAATATTTGCCATGGGAAATCTTGAACCAGAGAGCACGTTTTTCAAAGTGTCTGAATTTGAAGGAAGGGAAATTTGTCCTCTAGCGCTCTTTCAAGTATTCAACTTTATTTTCTCACTGAGGATATTGGAATGTTGCGTTTTAGATAACGTCATAGCTGTTATATAGATTGTTAAAATTATTATTGCTTATTAGGTAAATTAGTGTTGAGAACACTAAGCTTATTAATGGAGATTTTAGCTTTATGTAAATACATCTGAATAATGAATAATATTGTACCAACTTTTCTTTGAATGTTCTTCTTGGTTACTTAGTTCCTAAGAAACTATTTTTTGAATATAAAAATAAATTGTATTTTTAGATGCTTAATCCCATGGGGGAAAGGAACACATTTTGCATTTGTTGTCTTTAATTTATTAAACAATTCTGTAATGCACTGTGTGCATAGATCATCAAAACCACTGGCACACATTTTTCTGACCTCACCAACATAAGCGGCACTCTTGTGGCAATCCCAGCAAATGTGTTTATAAAGATTCCAGAAATAATAGTCTTGCGACTAAATAAGAAACAGAAGCTAAAGCTAAGAGCCAAACAGATACCTATCGGTTTCCTTGAGTTTAATCTGATTAAAAACATGGCTCTCAAAAACATTAAATACAATGTCATGTCAGAGAAGCAGTATATGATAAATATAGTTCATGACAGGAAATCGTTATTAAATCAGCATTACTAGTGAATCTGTTTGGAAATTTCCCTGTAAGTTAGTTAAGGCTCCCCCATTTTTCACCTCCAGTGCATCGCTATACTTTTCTGCTTTACCATTAAGTATATCATTTTACGTTGACTGAAAGGCAGTTTTCCCACTTTTAAATAACACACGTCTTTATTGCTATCACTAATCAGACATGAACTGGCTCTTTGCTTCAACTAGAAAAACCAATATACAGGGTAGACGAGAATCTGTGCTAGTCATTGGCCATCATGACCTAAATACAACAAACCTAAAGGCAGCAACCTCATGGCTCCTAACGAGGGCAAACAGTTGTTTTGAATGAGAAACACAGCAACTTGGTTGAATCTCAGATTACTGATAGCTGTCTAAATTTAAAAGTAGTAATTACTTCACATAAAAACAATAAGAACTTCATATCTGACTTCATCAAGAACACATCATCTTTCCTCTTTGCTTTGAAGAAATACAGGTCCAGCATTAGTCAGTATAACCCATGTATTGTAGCTAAACTGAGAGTGCTCTAATTTTTTAACAGTTCAGAAAGCATTTTTTAAAAAGAAATATTTTTCCAACGCAGAGGATTATTTGGCTGACTTACATTAATGAAACATTTTGGCACATGTTAAAGATTTCATCAAGCTATTACAACCACCCCCAAAAAATCTTGGTTTCCATTTAAAATGTCACCAATGTGGAAAAAATACCATCAATCAAATTGGGTATCTTCTAACTAAAGAGAAAAAAAAAAGTAAAATAAAAAGGAAACAAACAGTGAGCTTCCAGTATGTTTTTGGCTTCCCTTAAGGAATTCTGTCTTAGATATGGTCAGTTATCTGTGGCCTTAAGATTATCTTTTTGTTGTTGTTGATCCATTGTATGCTTTCTTCTTCACAGGAATAAATCCACTGCTTAATATTCCTAACTTTATGCTGCTTTAGTCAGAGACTGGGAATGCTTCAGTTTCTGTGAATGAGAACAGTAAGAGAAATTATTTTTCTGGAGAAACACAGGGGCCCCACTTTATAATAAAGAACTACAAAATTGCATGTCATTCCTTTCTTCTCTCTTTAAAATTATTCTTAAGGCCTTAGTGGGAACAAAGACCTCCTTCATCGGAAAGTTAAATACTAAATCCTTCTTAGGAGTTTAATCCAGGAAGAAACCTGTGTGCAAGTGGGGGACCCTTATCTGTTAAAATTTAGCCTCTTGCAATATATATAGAAAATTAAGTGGCTATTGCCTAACTGTGCTCTCTGAGTTCTGTTGGTGATTCTCGTCTAATGAATCTTAGCCCTTTCTCCAATCTCTCTGCATCAAGGTTGTTTCACTTTTGAGTTAGGACAAAATTCCTAGCCCTGTATCATAAAGATGACTCGAACCATTTCCTTCTTTGCTCAGACATTTATGGAGTAAAGGGGTGGCTCACTTTTCTGCTATTACTTACCTTTAGGAACATTCAGCTTAATTGCATTACATACCTGCTATGGGAAGGATATCTAAACCACAGTAGAAAATTGAGATGAAACATAACAATACTTGGAGGTTTGGCATGGAGTGTACTAGAATGTGTGCAACTCTGTAATAAAATTATATGTGTCTGATAATGCAAATCTTTCACAGAAAAACTACCCCAGTATCTTCTTAAAGTTCCTCAGCAATGGTTTATTTATAGGCCATGGGAGAGATCACTGTAGTAGTAACCTATCAGCCTCCCATAACTGTTCTGTGTAATAGCAAAGCCTAAGTAAAGTGACAGTGAATATTCTCAGAGCAGTTGGGTAAGCAAGGCATAATTATATTCACCTAACATATATGGAAATGTGCTGGGAGAGATTAAGTTATTTGTGCAAAGATAGGCCACTTTTAAGTGCCAGGCAAGAGAAAAACCAGGTTTTCTGGCTTATGCTTTTTCGGCCCTACTGTCAACAAAGAAATATACTGTATTACCTGAAAATGAGAGGAGTGTTTCACTTACAAGTCACACGGGTGCTCTTGCAGTCAAAGTGGCCTTACTCTAGCAGGTTTTTAGCTCAGGCACTCTGGCTGATGGAGGGTGGTCTGAAAGACTGTCTGTAAGTATTTCTATTTTTCTAATTCACTTTCTCAAAATGCCAGCTTTAATGACGTCAGTAATCAGGGAGGAAGCTTTGTGGGGAGATAACGTGTTCCTCTGACTCTTCCTCCTTTTTGCCAAGCAGCCAGAAGTTACTAATTAGGGAGAAAGATGAATGGAATACTAACCTTCTGGTGACCCAAAGAAACCCCTTAAAATGTGGCAAAATCGGATCCAATTTCCTGATCAGAAGCTCCTTATTGGTTCTTTTTCTTTTGCCTTCCATGGGCTCCTCTCTAACTAACCCACTTCAGCCACTACATTTCTCTGAGGAACACCTTAGGATTTCAGGTACCTTCCCTTTTCTGGTTTCTGTTGTAACTAGTTCCTAACCCACATCACAGGCTGACTGGTAAGTAGATGCTGCAAACTGAATGGAGCCCAATAAGATAAAAGGGTATGAGACACCTCAGGAAAGCCTCTTGACAAGTGAAGGCAGAAAGGCTTCTATCTGCAGAAGGATGAAGTACAGAGTGAGGCATGAGGCATTGAACATAAATTTACAGATCAAAATAATAGTCTTCCAGGGGTAGAATGTGCAGAATTTCACCCTGCATGTGCATGGCTGGGGGATAGACAGTGACAGTCATCAAAGCAGGAAGATTCTATCCTCTGGAAACAATGATCATAGAGATAGTGCCCTTTACTGGAGTAATGGTTGATCATGTCTTTATAGTGCCTCACAATGTACTTATGTCCACATGGTTTCCTTTTTTCCTCAGAGCAAACCCTAAAGAGTAGGTTGACATGAAACATCTCCTTTTATACATCTGGTTCAAAAGTAGGCTGTGCTGAAGTTACCCATTAGAAAATTTTAGAGTCAAGACTTGAACCCAAGGTCTCTAACATAGCAAATGATTTCCCCCCCTCATTCTACCATTGCTTTGATTCTCAAATAAGATGCATTTATTTTCTTCCCTCCTCCCTTCTCGGTCTCACAAAAATAAATGCCAGGTACTATACAAGCACCGGGTAAACTGAGGTGAACAGAAGAGCCATATTCTCTACCTTTGTGGAGCTTAGTCTACACTTCTGAAGCCTGGAGACTGGTTTGGCAGTCACTAGCCACATGTGGCTATTGAGTCTGTGAAATGTGGCTATTCTGAACTGAGATAAGCTATAACTGTAAAATGCACACTGAATTAAAAATGTCTAGTTTGAATAAATGCAATTTTTTTGTAATTTTTACATTGATTATATACTGATACTTTAGATGTTTTGAGTTAAAGAAAATATATTATTAAAACTGATTTCGTCTTCTTTATTTTCCTTTTTTAGGTGGCTACTAGAAAATTTTAAATTATATATATCTCTTGCATCTGTGGCTCACTTATTTCCATTGGATAGCAAGCTGTGACCTAAGGGGAAGTGATTTCTTAGGGTTCATTCAGCAGTTTATAGTACTTCTGTGGTTACATTTTTTACACTGAAACATTTGGATCATTTGAAATTTGTCCTGGTGCTTGCTGGTCTGGATCCCAGTTTACTTTTTCTCCAGATGCCTACCTAGCTGACTCAACACCATTCATTAGTTTGTTCATCTTTGTTTGAAGAAGCTCCCTTTATCATATGCTACTTCCTTGTATGTATTTTGTTTCTGGATCTGCTCTTCTCTTCCCCTGGTCTGTGTCTGTGTTTAAATCAATGTTATACTTGCTATTTTTGAGATTTTAAAGTCTTTTTTAATGCCTGGTGGCCAGTCTCCATCTCTACCTCCAATTGGTTGTCCCTTCCCCACCCGACAATGCCTCTCAGAATTTTCTTGGTTATTGTTTTCTCATGGTCTTTAGCTATGGAAATTAGGATCTGTTTTTCTGGTTTAAAATAAGCAAAACCCACCTTTTTTTAAACTTGGGATCAAGACTCAAAGAGAATTGCTGTCTGTTTATGTTAACTCTTCCTATCTACTCTTCCTATCCAAAATGAAAAGGTACAGATTTTCATTTTTTCAAATCATCTTTGGGATTCCTTCAGTAATACTTTACTTTTCTTCATAGAGGTCTTACCCATTTCTTAAATTTATTCTTAGGAACTTTACCTATGTATGTTGACTACTGCTTATGCAATCTTTTCTTTCTTTTTTTTAAAGCTTTTATTTATTTATTTGACAGAGGGAGATCACAAGTGGGCAGAGAGGCAGGCAGAGAGAGTGGAGGAAACAGGCTCCATGCTGAGCAGAGAGCCCACACGGGCCTCCATCCCAGGACCCTGAGATCATGACCTGAGCTGAAGGCAGAGGCTTTAGCCCACTGAGCCACCCAGGCACCCTGAAATCTTTTCTTAAATGCTTGCTGTATATATATATGTATGTATACATACACGTGTATGTGAATGTATTTACACACATGTGTGTATCTACACACACATATATGTATAGGTATGTATGCTATATATCATAAAACATACTATTTTTAATATTTTAATAATTTAAAACATACTTATTTTGTAATCTGTAAGCTTATCAAATTCCCTGATTGTTTTTGATAAATAGGTTTTCAGTTGATGGTCTTGAGCATTCTAATCTTGTCCACAAATATTAATACATTTACTTCTTTTTTTTCTTTCTTTTTAAAAATTTTACTTATTTTTTTCCAGTTTTTCTGTTCCCCCCCCTTTTCTTTTTTTAATTCTGTTGAGTGGTTCCTAGAGTACAACGCTACATAGTAGCGGTAATAGTAAGTATTTTGTCTTGTTTCTGACTTTAATGTTTCATCTTTAGTGTGAAGTTGGCTTTCGAGTTGAACTGAACATATTTTATTATAGTGAAAAAATGTATTCCTATTTGAAGAAGAATAATTTTTATTGAATTAAAAAAACATGGATAGTTGTTAAATTTGTTAAATGCCTACTCATGATCACATGATTTTTTTTTCTCTTTTGAGCTATTGAAATGATGACTCTTAATGATTTACTAATACTGAACCATGCTTATGATTTGAGGAAAAAGATCGCTTGTTCATGTTGTTTTACTGTCTTCCTATCTTGCTAAGTTCTGTTTGCTACTGTTTTAGTCAAGATTTTGGCATCTATTTATAAGTGAGATTATCTGTTATGTATTGGTTTTGTTATACTCACTTCATAAAAATAAAATAATTTGGAAGTTCCCCACCCTCTATTAATACTACTTTAAAAAGAAATGGATTTATTTGCTCTTCAAAAATTTTTTTGAATTTCCCTGTGAAATCATGCAGGCTTAGTGTCTTTTTTGGGTTGGAATGGTGTTAGTGTTGTAGTGATGGTGGTGGATCATTTTTAGGCAGCAACTTTCTCTGCTCAGGAAAATCTATTTCTGTTTGTTTTTTAGATTCTGTACTTCCTCTGGTAGGTAATTTTTTTTCCTACAAAATTGTGTGTGTCTCTCTGTGTGTGTAGTTCTTTTGGTGTTTAGGAAGTTTTACTTTTTTTCTTATTGTTTACCTTCATAATTAAACCTTTTGATGACACCCTAAGTTCCCTATTTTTTTTTTTTTTGAGAGAGAGAGAGTGCACAAATAGAGGGGGCAGTGTACAGGGAGAGGGAGAAGCAGACTCCCTGCTGAGCAGGGAGCCCTTTACAGGGCTCAATCCCAGGATCCTGAGATCATGACCTGAGCCAAAGGCAGACGCTTAACCATTCAGGCACCCCTACTAATTTTTGAGTTAATATCTATTAGTTCTTTGTAATCAATAATAATATATGTTCCCACTTGTCCATTGTTCTTTCTCTAACATATGATTGCAGGTCAACATTACTTTTCTTATTTTGTGCCAATATATTCTTTACATATGCATATACTTCTATAGTTTGATTTGTAATCTTTTAATAGTATCTGAAGACTACTAGCTATTATGGTTAAGGCAATCAGTGAATTTTATTCTACTTCCCAAATTTTCTTTTAATTTTCCTTCTACAGTTTTATTATATCTTCATAGTGAGAACAAAGATCTTTTATGTTCTATTTTGCCACCCCAATTCCTGCATTGTTTTTGATGTTAGTTCTATGGCTAAATGTATTTGTTGGAAGATTTCTGCTTTCAACCAATATGAAATAAGCAATTAGATTTGCTTTTCCATCTGAAACAAAGAAAAAGTAGACAAAGTATGTAAAACCATTCAAAATATAATATCAACCAGCAAAGGTCAGTGATTCCTGAGAGAAGGCAGTTAGATACGGTGGGCCCTCTGATTGCCCCAGCTTTTTGCCTTGAGTTTCTTGGCCCTGATGCAGAGAGGAGGAACCCAAGGAGAGACTAGGAGACCTATGGAGTTGAGGAGATGGAGGTTAAAGTCTAGATGGAGGGGAGAAATCCAGTATATTGGAATAAAGAAAGCTGCTGAAAGAAAGAATTCAAGATCTGCAGAAGGTCCCCGTTGAGCATTCATCTGAGTATAGGTCAATTCATGCGTGTTAAGAAACTCTCCAGGCCAGAGAAAGAATCACCTGAAGTGATTAAATATAATGCTCATTGCTCATGAAAGGCCAGAAATATTGCCCATTCCCACAGCCAGACTAGAAAACCCCCTCATTCAGTCAGCGCTATGGTCTCAACTGAGGCTCAACTGAAGAAGGATGTGATTCCAAGCTCACATGCTTGTGGGTGGTATTCAGTTTCTTGTCAGCTGCTAGACTAAGGGGTTTAGTTTCTCGTGTGCTGTTGCCCAGAGAACACCCTCATTCTCTTGGTATGTGGGTCATTCTAACATGTTTCTCTATATCTTTGGAACCAGAAAGAGAGAGTCTCCTTGAAAAGCAAGATGATATAATTTTGTGTAGTTTAGGGAGATACACCCTGTCACCTATGCTGTAGTCTGTTGTTTAGAAGCAAGTGGTTGGTTCACCTTGCAGTCAAAGGAGGAGATTACCCAGGGCATGAATACAAGGTCATGAGATCAAAGGGGCCACTTTAGGATCTGTTGTCTATAATAGTGTTTAGGAGACTAAAGCAGCTGCATTTAAGAAACAACAAGTTACTTCAGAAGAACAAACTTAAGCCTAGCAGTACATTTCTCATTGAAAACATTGCAAGGGAGAAGACAGTTGAGCAACATCTTCAAAGCAGTGAAAGAAAACCTGAAACCAGCAACCTAGAACTCCATACCTAAAAATATCACTCAAGACAAAGGTAACAAATGTGGTTACAATAAAACAAATAAGTCCTGGGGAAATAATATATAGCATTGTGACTGTAGTTAATAATACTGTGTTGTGTATTTGAAAGTTGCTGAGAGTACATCTTAAAAGATCATAGGAAGACAAAACTGGACAAAACTGCAATTGTGTATGGTAATGGATATTAACTAGATTTCTTTTAGTGATTTTTTGTAGTGTGTTAAGTCATTATTTTATACATCTAAAACTAATGATTTTTTTTAGAAAGATTTTATTTATTTATTTATTTGAGTGGGGTGGGGAGAGGGGCAGAGGGAGAAGGAGAGAGAGAATCCCAAACCAGTTCTGTGCTGAATGAGGAGCCTGATGCAGGGCTTGATCTCATGACCCCGAGATCATGACCTAAGCTGAAATCAAGAGTCAGACGCTCGAATGACTGAGCCACCCAGGTGCCCCTAAATCAATGCATTTTTTAGAAATAATAACAACAGCAACACCAACAAAACAAGAAAATAAGAAAAACCCAACAGTAAAATAAAGGGTTTAACCCAAGAGGGAAAAGAAAGAGTTGAGAAGAAGAAACAAGCAAGAAACTTTGTCTTTGGGGTACTATGTATTCTCTTCCCAGTGCTATTTCCATTAAATTTTTGATTCCTCCTGGGTCAAAATCTTGGGTGAGGAGTGTACATCCATCATTCCCCCATTTCTGGGCTGATATGTGTATATATTTGTGCATAACTGCTTTACTTGTGGGTGTGGCAAGCAACTAAAAAAATATATATCTCAGTTCTTTTGAATATTTTCATGTACCACTCTATTCTTTTATAAGACAACTTTTTAACAGGTCTTAAGCAGTCCTTTAATTAGACAATAACTTGCATGTTTTATATTTAATTGAGAATAGTATGCTAAATATTTAAATTATAATAATTTAAATTATTTAAATAAAATAAATTGACTTTAAGTAGTTTAAATTATTTAAAATATTTAACATGATTTTCAACATTCTACATGCAGCCATATTTTTAGTTTCAAAAATATTTTGTGATTGGGGTCTCAGCTCTTTATGTGTGAGTGGAAAAAATACTTGTGCTTATCATCTCATAAGGTTTCTATAACATTTAATTTTATATTGGATATACTAACATACGGTGAAAACTGGTGACACATAATATTGTAAGGTATAATGTTTAGAATCATAATGTTGTTTTTAACTTTGTGTTAAAAATAACTGTACTTCTGAGGGGCGCCTGGGTGGCTCAGTTGGTTAAGCGACTACCTTCGGCTCAGGTCATGATCCCGGAGACCCGGGATCGAGCCCCACATCAGGTTCCCTGCTTGGCCGGAAGCCTGCTTCTCCCTCTCTCACTCCCCCTGCTTGTGTTCCCTCTCTCACTGTGTTTCTCTCTGTCAAATTAAAAAAAAAATCTTAAAAAAAAAAAAAATAACCGTACTTCTGGGATGCCTGGGTGGCTCAGTCAGGTAAGCATGTGACTCCTGATTTTGGCTCAGGTTATGATCACCAGGGTCATGAGATTGAGGACTGCATCAGGCTCCCTACTGGTCATGAAGCCCGTTTAGGATTCTCTCTTTCCCTCTCCCTCAGGCTGTCCCTCCCCATCTTTGTGTCTTAAATAAATAAATAAATCTTAAAATACTAAACAAAAACAAAAAACCTAGCTTTGGTTTTCAAAATGGCTACTACAATGAAAATGCTACCTTGTAGTACATGTTTTTATTTTAGGAAATTGCAAGTTTTCTCCATTTGTAACCTGATTTTTGTCCTAGTCTAATGGCTCTATTCCACAATTTATTTGGTCTCTCACTTTATTAATTTCAGTCCTGGTTCAGTTTAGTATTACCTTTATCATGGTAAATTTTAATAATGCTCTGGCAGTTTGAGTGGCTATGATATCTACTGTCTTGATATAATACAGAAAACATTTGCTAAGAATATTTCATTCAAATATTGAAATATCCAGCATTGTTTTAATTGACTGCTTATCAAAACACAAAGAAAGTTACTGATTTACTCTCTTAAAAAAATCACTTTAGTTTTTTGTGTAATTGATATATAAAGATTTTTATTTGCAGTAATCACAGTTTGGGCAGCATTATTTTGACAGTAGCGGGATTGAGAAAGTTAGAGATTTTTGTAAAAACTACAAGCCTTTTAGTACTCTCATTCAGGTGAAAATCATGAAGTTTGAAACAAAACACATACGTTTAGTCCAGACCTCTGGATATACTATGCAGTGAAAAGCTCTGGCGGTTTGGAGTATAACTGGGAGTTCAGAGCAGGAAAAATCATTTGTTTTCATGGAGGCATTGGTATCTGACTCAACTTTCAAGAATGGGTAGGACTGGGATGGACACAGAAGAGCAGCCAGACATAAGTAATAATGGCATATAGTTACATAGCTTTTACTACCTTACAGGTGCTGTTCTAAGTGCTCTCTATGTATTAACACATTTTATAATTATATTAATAGTCAATAAGGTGATTATTATCTTCACTTCTGAGTTGAAAAATCTGAGACACAAATTTGTTAAGTGATTTCTTACAAGTCTCCCATCTAGTAAATAGTGGTACTGCTATTTAAACTCAGGCTTTCTGGGCGCAGAATCTCTCTCCTTAATCACTATGCTCTTCTGCCTCTAATTAATATGATATATTCTGTGAGAAGAGTAGAATAGAAGAAGTTAAGGAGGTTAAAATCATGGAAGCTTTTGAAAGAGGCATTCATATATTATTGACGTGAGTATAAAGCAGTTCAGTCTTTTTAGAAAATAATAGAAAAATATTGTATCAGGAATTTCAGTAACCACACTAAATATTTGTTCTAAGGAATTTGGGAGGGAGTTTTCCATGGGCCACACATTTCAGTATGTCTTGTGCATGCAGGCATTAAATGCTTTCTTGTTCTGTACTCTTTTTTCAAGGAAGTTTGCACAGCACAGTGGCATTGGCATATAGACATAATATCTCTCCTCTGATCAGATGGCTGGTTTATTTGTTGTCCAGTATAATAATGTCTCCCTTTGGAGCAAAGTTTGACAAATTTGCTTGCAACTCATTATGGACAGTTGGGTTTCCTAAGCTCTGGGTTCTTTAGCTGTGATGCAGACTCATTCCCTGTGCATTATCCATCTGGGCCGCTCAGCATGACCCTGATGGGCCTTGGGGACCAAAGAGGACTGATGTGAAATGAAGCTCATGCTGCTTACTGTGTCCTAAGCAATAAGTCCTTTGTATGACCCAGGAGTGTCATGTCTGCTGCCAGCATCCAGGAAACTGTGGCAGGCTAACGTGTTAACTTCCGGGGAGGGCAAAATCTTAGACCCTTTACCATTTTTGACAACAGGATCATTAGAATTAGAATTATCAACAAAGCGTTATGTATAATCGCTGGAAAGAAATCCAACTATCCAATAATAAGGGAATAGTTTAGTAAATCAAAAGACATTCATATAGTGGGTTATTAATTCTATAACCCTTAAATATATGTTTTTAAAGATTTAAAGAATTGGGTATATGCTCATGAAAATATTATTTTAAAATTACATTATGGAAGTGATACATATAGTAAAATCTCAATTTTGTAAAATATGTTTGTATGTTTAGGATAAATCTGGGATAAACTATCCAAAAAGTAAAATAGTGCTCCATATATATTATAGATTTTTAAGTGATGCTATTCTTTCCTTTTTTTTGTTTCTATATCTTTCAAGTTATCCTATAATGAAAATGCATTACTTGTATAATGAAGAAAAATACACACTATGAATGAAGTCAAACATTTGACATGATATAATAGACAGAAACTATATATATTCTTGAGAGGACAGTAATATGAGGATATATTTAAAACCCATGCAATCAAAGAAGATCTGGTTTTCATTAAAATGCACGTATACAATATAACTGAAAACCTTTAAAATAAAAGCAAAAATAAAATTTCAAGTTATAACAGAGGGATAGAGGAAACATGGCTATTTTAGAAATTCTAATTTCAAGAAATTTCATCCATTTGAACAAAACCTAAACTCATCAAAGCCTCTTGTTGTCCAATAAAAAGGAATTAAGTCAGTTAATCATAAGGAACAATGTTTGCATACCAAAGTACTGGAAGATGAAATGATTTTATGTCTGACATTTGCTTTAAAATATTCCAGCAGGGGTGCCTGGATGGCTCAATCGTTAAGCTTCTGCCTTCGGCTCAGGTTATGATTCCAGAGTCCTGGGATTGAGCCCCGCATCGGGCTCCCTACTCGGCAAGAAGCCTGCTCCTCCCTCTCTCACTCCCCCACTTGTGTTCCTTCTTTAGCGGTGTTTCTGTCAAATAAATACAATAAAAAAAAAAAATCCAGCAAAAAAAATAAATAAAAATAAAGTGGAAGGAATAGTTGAACTAACCTTAGCAAAAATATTGATAGCTATTGAAATTGTGTGTTAGTTACATGGGACTTACTCTGTCAATTTTGTGTGTGCTTGAGAGTTTCCATGTAAATTTACATTTTACATTCCAAAAAGTCAACGAAATATCACTGATTTATATAGTTTTAAAACAATATTTCTCATCCTTGACTGCACATTAAAATCTTTTAGGAACTTTAAAAAGTACTGATGCTTGAATCTCACCGCCTCTGATTCTAATTTAACTGGTTATAGGTGTGGCTTCGGCATCAGGATTTTTAAACTCTCTGAGGTGATTCTAATATGTAGTTTATGTTAAAACCATAGTTCTAAGTGGACTGACTAAGGTAGATCTTTATTTTAAGGAGCATTAACTATAATGATATTTTTTGCTGCAATTCCTAAAAAAAAATGTGGCTATGTTTTCTGTTGTGTTAATTCATAGAGCATGTCTCAGTAAAAACAAGAATAAGCTAATAATTTTTCTTATGCAGATAGATCTACTGAGTACCAGAATTCAATAGTGTGGGGACATGGGGACATAGCTTAATGATTCTTTCACCTGATAAGATGATAAAGTTTCAGTGATTCTAAAGAATGAATAACTAACCCATCCCTTTCAAAAATTAGTTGAGTAAGAAGAATGTTAACGGGATGTAGAGAGGATAGTTACAACATTAGCATTTTAAAATCTTCTTAAAGTACGTCTTGTTCATTTTAGAAACTGAGAATATTTAGAGATATAGAAGAAACTGATCAGCTATAGCTCCATTATCCATGGTAAATACTGATAATGTTTTATAGCATTTGATTACAAATTTATTTTAGCATTCTATGGAAAAATTTTAAACATAAATGTAGGGGCACTAGTATCATGAAGCTCTGGTTTCCCATCACTCAGCTTCAGTAATTATCAACTCATGATCAGTCTTATCTCCTCTGTGATTCTCTTCCATGTTATCCTCCCTTCTCCCACACTGGATTATTTTGAAGCAAATCTTGTGTATCATTATTTCATCTATAAATATTTTAATTTGTATTAGGGCAAATAATCTTCAGGTCATTAACACGTATCTGAGGTATTGGTATTCTGTGTTGACTGAAAGTAGATCCATATGCTACAGTTCCTAATTCTGTAGTTGCCAAAGATGGTGTTGTGTTATAAAAGTAAAAATCTGGCTTATATCCTTGAGCTGCAGAAGGATCTGCTGGCAGGACCCAGACTTTTCTCAGAAAGTAACTCCATCAGTTTAAATGATGAAATAAGTAGTAGACTGAAATTTGAGAAATCCAGAGTTCTACCCATTAACCAGGCTTTAATTTGGAAGATTTTGAGGATTAGAGTTACCTAATGTTTTGCTTTATAATAACCTAAATTGGTCTCTTGTTCTCATTTTCTTTAGAGCCAAGTAGTTTCCCAAGGTGTGACAGATTAATTTGTCAAAGTGTATTTTGGTAAGATTAATGTGGAGGCAATATGTTAGAAAGGGGTTGAAGTCAGGAAAATCATCTAAGAATGTACTCAATTTTTGTGGCCTGAACTGATAAAAACCCGGTGTTGAGGGTGGGGACAAAAGGCAAAACAGCATATTATTTATAGTAGAAATTAGCAAAGCTTGGTGATACTTCATTATAGGAATTAAGAGGAAAGGGTTGGATTCGTCCTTGTTAGTGTACTGAGTTTAAGGTAATAGCATGGTCTCCATGTAGGTATATTTTGTGGGCTACTGGAAGTGGAAGACTAGAGTTCAGGTGATATATGAAAGCTGGAGATCTGTTTCTGAAGATTACCCATGAAGCTATAAGGATGATTGAATTTTCATACTGAATATTTGTGTGAGGGGAAGAGCATGGGACTAAAGGCAAGTCCTTTCAGTAGTCCTAATGGAGAGGAATAGGAGTAAGAACAAATTTGTCTAGACTAGATTAAATGAATCTTTACTGAATATCTCTGTCACAGGCATTTTGCATGGAACAAGAGGCGCTTAGTGCCAGCCTGGGAGGCACACTGAATGCAATGGGAATGCTGTGCCAGAGAGATGCCCAAAGATTTATGAAAATAAACACTAGACAGAATGACCTCAAGTACCCAGGACACGCATGGAGTTTATGGGAGTATGCATTTCCCGGGAGAATAGGAGAGGAAATGGTTCTTCGTGCAGAGGTAGAGGCACAGATGTGTGCTTGGGATAGTGGTGAGGAGTCTGTCATGACTGTAGCACAGGATGTAGGATGAAGAGAATGGCAGGGCACTTGGTTGTGATAAGCAAGGTCTGGAAACCACTGTGGGGTCTCAAGAATGTTAGAATCACTGTTAAAATAAAAGACAAAGGGCACCTGGGTGGCTCAGTCATTTAAGTGTCAGACTCTTGATTTCAGCTCAGGTCATGATCTCAGAGTCACTAGGTGCAGCTCTGTGTCCAACTCCACTTGGGTAAGAAGTCTGCTTGAGATTCTTCTGCTCCCTATTCCCTATCTCTGTGTGCATGTATTCGTGCTCTCTCTTTCTCTCTCTCTCAAATAAGTAAATAAAATCTTAAAATAAGATAGAAGACAAAATCAGTTTAACATAACTGGAGAAGAAAAAATGAAAAACTTATAGGTTTTTTTTTCTGCTGTATATCAAGCAAATGCTGTCACAAAAATTGATGTATGTTTACTTCTATTAATTTGTATTCATTTTGTTGAATATAAAAATTTTGATATATGATAATATGACCAAAGTTAAGGAGTCGAAGAGCACACACACACACACACATATCCACATACACATATTCATTGCTCAATATATGAATTATAAACAGGCAGGAATTGAGGACATGAAGGTCAGCAAATAAGAAAAAAATCTCACCTCCAAGATTTTGTTGATTCGTTGAAGACAGATAATTAAAAAACAAGCTATATTCTAGTTGGGTAAGTGTAAAGATACAGGAACACTCAAGAGGAGTACGTAATCTAACTTGGATGTTATTAGAAGAATCTAGGAAGCCTTCTTGAAGGGGGGATGAAAATTGCTTCTTCAATGATACAAAAGAATTAGTGGGTTGCTTTGAGGAAGGGAGCATGAGACAGTGGCATACCATGCCAAATGGTAGCAATAATCAGAGATATGGAGCTAAAAGGAAACCTCGTTCATATAAAGGGTCATCATGTTATTATACTTGACATTCTCATTGTGAAATAGATCAGGGCAGAAAATGAGATTGTAGATCTAGTTGGAGACCAGATCTGGGTGGACTTTTCACATACTAATTGAAGAGACTTGCAATTTATATAGGGGAGTTACCTGGCTGGATTTGCTTTTCAATACATGACTTCTGCAGCTCGCTGTAGGATGAACTTGTTGGGAAGGCAGGCTTGGGAATAGGAAGGTTAGTTATGTGGATTTTGTAGTGGACTAGTCTTCACTAAGTAAAAGGGAAGAGGGATGAACTTGAAGGGACAGACTTGAGAAATATTCAGGAAATAAAATTGGCAGGATTCATTAAATTATTTATGGAAATTTAGGGGCAGTGCGTCAAAGGGAGTTTCTGGTTTGTTGGATGGTTCTGCCCTTAGCTGCAATAATAAATACAACAAAAGAACATGTATATTGGATTAGATGACAAATTCTGCTTTGGACCTTTTGGATTTAAGGTGCCAGTGGGCTATCCACATGAAGATTGCTAACAGACACTTGTGTATCTGAAGGTTGGGTGAAAACTCTAGGATTGAAACCCAAATCTGGGATCCATTAGCATAATAGATAATCCTGAAATTCTAAAAGTACGTATTCTCTTTAGTACAACATCATGTTCATAATCAATATGAATGTACTAAGTGTATATGAGCAAACTACCACAGACCAAAATGGGAAATGAACTCTACTTAACTTTGTTTAATTTTCTTAACTCTGATCTGACCTGTACCATACTTTAAGAACTGAAGTATGAACCTAATCAGAATCTTTTAAAAAATGTTATCTATCCCCCCCAATTAATCTTAGCACCAACATAGCATATAAAATATCATTTGAACTGAACTGATAAACCACTAACTTGGAGTTCTGAGAATTGGGTGGTTGGTGTACATGGGACACTGTATTCATTGCAAAAAACTTCAAAGGCAGTCCATATAATGATTTTGGCAATAAAAAGAATTTAATTTTTCCTCTCCCAGCTCAAGCTCAAGTCATCCAGGGAGGAAAAATTACTCCCAGATGAGCTTACAATTGCCAGCAATCCCAAATTTAACCAAATTGGATTCTCACACACTGTGTTTGGAAGGAAGACTGACAAAATGTTCTTTCACTAGATTCTAGGAAGCCTTGGCCTTACTTAACTGCAGTGGCCCTGAAAAATGCTTATTGCCTAAAGATCAAGAGTAATTAAGTCTAATGCTGTTCATTTGTGAGAGTTTTCCAATAATAATTTTGGTCAGTGACATCTTGGATAATGAAAACAAAAATAAGAGAGTATAAACTATAGAATGATGAACAAAGAAACTCAACAGGATTGTAGTATCTTGAACTTTGATTCATCATTTAGTTGGAATTTTATTCAAAAAATGAAATTGATCAATAATCACGGCAAATAGTCTCCACTGCTCTCATAGTGCTTACAGTGTGTGAAGCATTAGTCTAAATGCTTCTTCACATATCCTTACACCACTGTATTAGAAGAGTCGTTATTAACCATATTTATCACATAGGGTCACTGAGGCAAACAGAGGGTAAGTAGACTTGCCTAAGATCACATAGCTAGCTGTTGGTGGAGTAGGTGGTGTGCCCTCAGATTCTGTGGTGGACCTGAGTAGTCTGCCTTACGAGTCAGTGGTACACTCAGGTGGTCTGCCTTTAGAATCCATGTTCTCAATCACAATCCTAGTTTAAATGTTAGTGAATACAATTGATAAACAGGGGATCTATGTATTGTGGAATTTTGTAAAATATGGAGATGACATGATTCTTGCCCCTTAAAATCATTCGGTCTCTAGCACTATTTCCTAAATAATTTGGATTGCAGGAGTTCCTGGGTGGCTCAATCAATTAAGCATCTGCCTTTGGCTCAGGTCATGATCCCAGAGGCCCTGGATTGAGTCCTACATAGGGCTTCCTGCTCAGTGGAGAGCCTGTTTCTCCCTCCCCCTCTCCCACTCCCCTACTTGTGCTCTCTCACTGTCTCTGTCAAATGAATAAGTAAAATCTTTTAAGAAAATAATTTGCTTTGCAACACACTACAAAGATGCTTTTGATTTAATTTTCCCTACTGCTGTTATAAAGGTAATATTAGCACATGTCTCATATCTAAAAATGAAGAACATTTTTTAAAATGAAAATTTTAAATTGTTTCTTTAGGTTAGCTTTACCTTATAATGATATACAAATTATGTGTAGGGATTACTAGCTTTTGGAGATTTTGTAAGGATGTCAGTGTGTAACAGCATATGTAAATACTTTGCCCTTTACCCAAGAAATGTACTGTAAGTGGAAAATTATTTTAATCAAATAACTCAAAAGATACCAGGCATGCCTGTTATTAAAAGTTTTCTTATGAAATACTTCATTTTTTTATTATAAAGATAATATATACGATAGAACATTTAGAGATAAAATATGAAAATCCATAAACCCAGCAGCTCTTATACCTTAGAGTCTTACTTCCTTATACTCTTCCCTTGTGTACCTAATTTGACATTGTTGTCATAATAATATACTTATAATTCTGTACTTTAAGAAGTTTTATTCTTAATATTATCAAAGATCCTTGTTTTTGTAAAAATAGAGTACTCAGTTGTCTTTCAGATAAATCCATATTTTCATATTCTGGGTTTGCTTTGTAGTTTTTACCAAGTTCCCATATTATAATTAAACACATAGTTGTGTTCTGTTTTCTGTCATTCTCTTCAACTTGGGCTTTACTTAGCTAGGCAGTGTCAGGTCTGCAGATGCCCCCTGCCTGCATGCTCCTTCTTGCACTCTGAATCATTCTCACCTGGGCCATGGATACATCCTTAGCCTCAGATCTACTGATGAATGGGATTTGGAATTAGCTTCATCCATCCCGCACAGTGGATTCTCGTGCACAGCTGTTTAGACTCCTGCTGTCTGTCAGTCGATTCTCCACCCCACAGGTCCCTCTACTGCCAGTTGCCATAGGATCAGCCCCAGATCCTCACTTTCCTGCTTTCCTGTCATCTCTCCCCTCTTTTTAATGGCCAGTTTTAGCTGACATGGCCAGGTTTCCTGTCCTTAGTTTCCTTCTTCCTCTGGATGATTCCCCTTCATCGTGTAGGCCCCTTCTGGGCCTTTGTTCCCCCTTTCCTAGTTCCTTGCATATCCCTAACCAGACTTGGCATCTGACATCTCCATAGGATTTTGCAGGGTCACCTCCTGACTTCTGAATGGGGCTTCTTGGAATCCTTCCTCTTCTTTATTCATTGCATTCAACTATATCTTGCCCAAGTTATGCCCTTTAGACTTAGCTCCTTTGCCTGGCTCACTGTCTTTGATGGCAAGTGCTAGAGCTAGTTCTGCTCCTTTGGTGGATACTCTGTCCCGGGACCAGGCCTCTGCCTGTCTCTATTCTCTTTCCTTGTGTCTTTTTTTTTGCAGAGACCTGAGACTGTCCAGGATGATGTCAACATGGTTTCTCCCAAAGACAAATTATAAGTTACAGGAGAGTGAAGGAAAGATTGTAATGCATGTGGTTACTTTTTAAAAAATTTATTCACTGATTTTTGTTAAATTTTTAAAATCCTTTTTACAACTGAACTATTTATCACTTGAAGCAAAAGGAACGCCTGTCTATGTCACGTCCAGACGTCTCTGTACTGTGTAGGCTGTAGACGCAGTGCATGTTGTGTCTAGTTGAACATGACTGTAACACATGAAATAAAAGAGTCCATCAATACAGACTAAATTAAAATTGGAGTTGCATAAATAGAATCTATGGTGAGCTGTTTTTGAGTTGCCTCATTTATTCTACTTATTGATGAATTTTCATAACTTACTCCTTGAATAAATTATCCAAGAATCAGCCTGTGATTTTCTTTATATATTACTTCATATTTGTATAAAGGTACTGCCATAATAAAATCTTATAATGATTACTGTTTTTACTACTTGGTTGGGCTGGATGTTTTTTATAATGATTACTGTTTTTCCTATCCAATTGGACTGAATTTTTCATTTACAATTTATATAAAAATGGAACAACAGTGTGAATCTGCTGCTGAGAGGGACTCAATGATTCCTTCATTTTTTCAACTCTAGGATCATTCAGATCCTTTCCTTCTTTGTCATACATGTTATCAGTAATTCGATTAGAACATACAACTGCTTTCCTTTAAGATATAAAATGTGGGCATTCAGTTCTTTAATTTCAACCTCCTGACATTATGCCATTCTTATTCTCACTGACTTACATGTACGATCATGGGGCATGGCCAGTTACAAGACACAGCAAGTGGAAAGGTTCTGTGACAGATATTGGAATAAGAAAACTGCAGGCAGTTGACTCAAATAAATGTGCCATTTCCATGGTGTACAGTTGAGATGTCCAAGTCATCTGAGGATGTGAGTCATAATTGAAGAAAGTTATTGGCCATGGAGAAACCCGTGAAGGAATTAATGAAAGATCCCAGCTACTGGAAGAACATGGCAAGGGAAAGTGTGGTTAAAAATCAAGTCTAAGCAGGCTAGTAGTTGAATTTAATTTGGTTTGTTCAGACCACCTGTTACCTATCACTTCCTCCACACCAACCTCAGAGGTTCCAAATTATATCACCCTTATGACCAATTTAAAGGATTTCCAATGTTTTCTCTGCATGCCACGGGTTTGTTTCAGGGGCAGCTATATATGTGCAGAGGAAGAGCTATGAAGAGAAGGAAGAGCGTTCAAATTAGGTGACATTCTAGATCCCCTATTTCCCATTTACACGTTCAAATTAGGTGACATTCTAGATCCCCTATTTCCCATTTACGCAATGGTGTTTTTATGGCATTTTACATATTGGAATTTTGTGTAAGAATTTCTTTGAGGAAAGTGATTGCTTTAAGAAAGTTTGAGAATGAATCTGTTCATCTTCTACAGATACAAAGAGCCTGTTTAGTGCTCTCTCTTCTTTAGCTGTTGATGAGACAGGTGCATTGAGTACCTGTTGAGTGCTGGGCCCTGTAGTGCTGTCCTAGGCATCCTAGTCATCTGGTGGGCTAGTGAACAACTCTGCTCTGCAATCTTAGTTTTTGCCTGTGGGTATGCACACAACTCACTTTTTATCTTCACATTTACAATTTTTTTTAAAGATTTTATTTATGTATTGGACAGAGAGAGAGGACAAGCATGGGGAGCAGCAGGCAGAGAGAGAAGCAGGCACCTTGCTGAGCAAGGAGCCTGATCCAGGACTCAATCCCAGGACCCCTAGGACCATGACCTGAGCTGAAGGCAGATGCTTAATCAACTGAGCCACCCAGGTGTCCCATGCAATTTCAAAATAACTTTAATACCAGACTTCAAAATCTGTCACCAGCCATACTTTGCCATGTGTCTATACCTGTGTGAGGTTTGGGGAATCATCTTGGCCGAGCTTCAGTTTTCTTATTTGTACAACTGATGCCATCACCTTCCCAACCCTAGGAAGATAAAAAGAGACAGAGAAAGTGTGAGTTTGTCAACTACACAGGTATAAAGAATAGAATGTTTTTATTGCTGTAATTGGCATCTTCAAGACTGTTTTATAACTTTTCGTTGAAGGGCTTGCTTGTTTCTATGGAACCTGATGCCCTACACTGAAGATTTACTGATTGGTACTCAGTCATTCTTTGTCCTCACATCAGACACCACCCTTGATTTTATGTTTTTATCAATGGCACAATCGTTTCAGCAGTCCCTGTATCTCAGAATCTCACAAGCACCTTCTAATCTTTTCTCCTTTTAAGTCTTACCATTATCACATTTTTTTTCAGGCCTTCGTGGTAACATGTCTGAATTGTTATAATAATCTCCTAACTAGTCCCCCTGTTAAGTCTCTACTACTTCTGCTGGGGGGGGGGGGGCTGTTGAATCATTTTTGCTTTCTGTTTCTCTTCTCCCAACAAAGCATAGCCTCCTTGCCTATGAAACTTGAGTGTCCTCCTACACTCTGTCCATTGCAGTGGCTTGTCGTCCTTGTCTTCAAGGCCCTCCACCATATATATGTCATCTGCATTTGCAGCCCTTCCTTTTACAACTCCTTTATGAACTACCTCTTCAGTTAAACTCTTTGTTCTCCAAAAGGATGTTGACCACTTTTATTTCTGGATTTTTCTACAGATGCCTCTGTCTGGAATGTCTTCACTTTGTTGAAAAACCACTGATCAGTTCTGTGAGGCCATTTGAAAATGGTACCTCCATGGAAGCATTTGTAATTTTACCCTAAAAAAATGTGCTTATGACTCTTCTCTCTTGAACCCATTATGTCCCTGCTCTTCATCTCCCACTACTCTATGGCTGTATAGTACTAAGTAATTGTGTGAAATAGTCACCTCATTCTTAAGCTTAACTTGATTATTGTGTATCTCTTTCTTTGTGAACTCTATTTTGAAAGAGCCTTGGCCCCATGATCGAAAAGTCCGTAGTGGCAGTAATAAAGGTTCATATTATAGGTTATATCCTGCCATGTTACACCTATGAGAAGGAAAACTGGCTTTCAACTACCTTCACTCTTGAAAATAGAGGGAGCCATTTTAATACTCCCTCTTTTCTTGATAAGATGCAGGAATTTGTAGTAAGAGAATTATTTCAGCTGTTGGTGTTTATATTCCTGTTGAAATATTGTTGAATGAAAGTACCTTTTAATCGGAAACTAACACTTTATGTAGAAAAAGTAAACTTACTCCCTCCTGGAAGCATGGCTTGCCTGTTCTGGCCTTTGATTGATCTTCAGAGGGGCATTTCTTTTTGTTTGTGGTGTGTATTTCCCTATTTTAAGGAATTAAGCTTTGTGTCAAGTGTTTTGGTATTATTACAAGTCAGCCAGCCCTTTACTACTTTAATGTTGTCAACCATTCACTCTTAATTGTTTTTTTAAATGCCAGAAAATAAAAAGTAAAACCCCACCCTATATTAATGTAACTTTATGGTTAAGGATTTTACATTCACAAAAGTCCAGAAATTCAAAGTTTTATAGTTCCCCAAAGAATCCTAATTCAGTCACATTGCATAAACTGATATTAAGGCTGAAATGTATCATCATTACAGTAATGCAGAATACTCATATATGCATGAGGACACAGTTATGGTTGCTGAGGGAACCATAATTTTGGATTTTCTGAGTTTTTTGCACATACAATTTCAACCATAATGTTAAGTTAATGCAGTTTTTTTCATTGACTCTGAAGTAATATATCTGTTGCTATGTTTATCTTAAAAATAAATTTTCATTGAATCTATTTTTTCTTCTGTACATCTATAAACCTGTACTTATAGATCCAATGTCCCCACAAAGAGAACTACCTAGGGAATATTTCTATATAAAAATAGTTTTTCGCCTCATGTATACTCATATTCTTTCTGCCTTTCTCTCACACACACATACACACACAGCCTCACACACTTATGTTACATTCTGGCACATTATAGAAGCAGGTAGCATATCCACTACCTGCTGTTGAAAGTGTTGACGATACTGAATTATTTATTCTATCTTCTACACCCTCCAAAATCGTTTTGGGTACTTTGACACATTTTGGTCTCTTCCATATGGATACTTCATGGTGGCAGAGTTGCCAGATGCTCAGGTTTTGTGAGAGTCTTAGTTTTTCAAGGACTGTTGGAATATTCTTGGGAGAATCTCGCCTTCTTATTGAATCCTATGGAGTGGCAAAATATGAACATTTCTTTGAAAGTGTTTTTTAAGACACAGTTATTACAAAAAAGTTATTAGAATGTCCCATCTGAGCATATGTAGCTTTGGACAGTCAGTAAGAGAGCAGTTTGTCATGAAATTCATGTGTAATGAGTTGGCATTTCTAAAAATAAGCAATAATAGTACTATATGTAAGTTTTGGGATTAAAGCAAAGTTATTTAAAATATCAAATGCTAACTCTCCTTTAACTTCAGCCCTTTGTTTATATCTCAGTTGCCAAAATACAAAGATGAAGAACGGGATGTCAAGTCTGTCTTATCTTACTATCTTCTATCTATCTATCTATCTATCTATCTATCTATCTATCTATCTATCATCTATCTATGAAATATATATGTATATCAAATATATATTCATATATATAAATATGCTGAATATTTGCTTATTTGAGTAGAATGCAGATATTTATAGTCCTAGATATTTGCTTTTCCTCTGCAATATTAATAGAAACTCACAATCTTCTCCCTTTCCAATCCTGCCCTTCACGCATACAGAATTAGAAATTTTCTTCATCTTTTAAAGGTCCATTTCAAGCATTATCTCCTTTAGAGCCTTTCCGGCCCTCCTGGACCAGTCTGAGGTTACTTTCTTGCTTTTCTTGTGGCATTCTGTGTATTTTCTGACATTCCCAGAGCACAACTATATACAAATACAAAAGGGAAGAAAGGAAAGGACTGACTCAGAAGGGATGCATCCATGCTATGCTCTGTGAAAATGTCTTACATGGTGGAAGGAAGCTTTGGATGACTTGTAGGTGACCTGTGACACGTGACCCTTGGACATAGGCAATGGAAAATTCACATAGCACTGAGCCTTAGATATCTGTAAAGAGGCTGTAGTGCATATTTACACCCATGTTCAAGTACTTCTGTCTGTATTGTGTGGAGAGAAAGGGAGGAACATGGTCAAAGACAGTTTTTTTGTTTTTTGGCTTTTTTTTTCCCCCTCAGTGAGTGGGCATCCCCTTTCTTCATTAAATGGAGAAGATTTTAGTCCTCATATCAAAAGTGAAGTTGTTCCCATCTTTGGAATTAGGAGTCAGGTTCACAAGCAACACCCGTGGTTGGCTTCCTTTCTATCACTGACTCTATATGGTCCTGGCTTTGCCTCTGGCTGGCTAACCCAGAGCAGGTATGTCATGTTATGTCTTTGGCCACCTAGTAAGCAAGTGTGACCTGAGATATTTTATGAACTGTCATGATTTGGTGAGCCCCACATTTTGTATAGTTATCAAAGGTTAGACCAAGAAAAATGTATATTAGAGAGTTACCGTGCCATGTAGGTTGTGTTGAATGACATAAAGTCTTCATTTTTAGATCATCTTAAGAATATTGTATATATATAGTATTTTGTACTTTTCACCTGTTTTTCCCTCCTGTACCTATGTATATATTAGTATATATTAGTTACTTTAAAAAAAAAGAGGGTAATCATTTAAGTTGTGATCAAGGGAAGCATGTGAAGAAAATGTTTTTATTTGTGAAACTTAGCGATGTAGATTTTTAAATTTTCATTTTACTCTATTAAAATAGAAAGTTGTAGTTTTTAGAAAGCTAGCTTTCAAATGGTTTCCCCTCGCTGATATAGACTGGAAAGCACCATTCGTAGAATTTTTACACTGTTGGCTTGACGAGAAAGAGACATGGTGTTAACAAATCAATGTTTATAAAAAATCTTTTAAAAATATATGAAAGAGTAGGACATAGTCTTGGTACTCACACCTTTGGATTCTTTTTCTACTGCCAATGTACAATATTATTTAATATTTCACTGTCCCAGATACTTTTGAGTGCCTACTGTGTACAGTATATTTTACTGGCTTTGACTTCTGTAATTAGTTATCTAGTGATACCCATATAATTAAAATGATGTGTAAAATAGCAAAACATTGGGGATACTAACTAAATTATTTGTGGGGAGGTATTTCTTCAGATGGCATATTAAGCACCAAATTCAGGGAAGATTTCAAAGAACTGTCTTGGACTTGCCAAAACAAACATAGGAGAAATAATCAAAACACAGGGATAATCTCTACAAGCAGCATAACAACAAAATGTCACAAATCAAATGATAGAACAGCTCAATAGACTATAGGATTCTGGGAAGCAAATTTAAGACAAATACTCATGAGCACCAAAAAATTTAGGTCTTATGACCAATTATAGAAAAACTGAATATTTAGGAGATACTTTATTTTGTGCTTGTTAATTTTAGCAGTAGATGTGACTCAGTAAAAATAGCAAGTTACCATATTTTTCCTTGTTAGCTTATTCATTATTTGGGCACAAAATACCTTTCTTTTCATGGTTGTCAGAGGTAGTTTCCTTGGTATACCAGGAGGCAGTTACTATTATTGTTGTCGTTGTTATGATTGCTTTAACTAGTCCCATGTCATAATATTCACTCTGTGTTTGTCTGTAGTTTGCTTCTCAGGCTTGTGCCGAAACTGAGCTTTATGCCTCTATTTGAGCAGTAGTCTTTCTGGCCTGACTGGTCACTGTGTCCTTAAATGTGTGTAATCCTAGACAACATAGGTAGTATTGGGTTAGAGTAATGATAGAACCTATATCCATTACCTTGGGTCTCTGGTCTTCCAACTTCATAATATTTAGAGATGAACTCCGGGGACTCGTGAGTGGTATGAACTAAAGGGCAAAGAACATTCCAATATAAAATGATATGCTGCTGTTAAGGAATAATCTACGATAGATTAATCATGAGGTGAATTATAAATATTTCACATACTAATTATATTAGTTTATGGAGATAAAACACCATATGAAGTGTTCCCAGCACACTCAGCAAGTTAGATGTGCTTTGCATGTTAATTGAGTTGGTTCTTCAAGGCTGATGATCATGAATCCCTGAAGATGACAGAAATCATTATCATGCTATTGTATATTCCTGATCTTTGTACCAAGTTGACATCTACCTTCCCCCATCAGTTCCTTTTCTTTGGATCGTATTGTGCGCCCTTGCTATATTAGGATGGTGAAGCAGAGAACAGTGCCTGAGATATTATTAGGGACCCTAAAAAAAGGTATTTCTTTTGTGGACATGAGATACTTCCAAACTTGTTTTTAATGGTAGGAGTAAATATCATATTGAACACTTGACTGTATGTAGAGAATCAACTAATTTGATTTCCTCACTGTCACTGAGGTTATGAATGACTGATTCATTCGTTCATGCACTTATTTGGAAACATTTATTGAGCATCTGAGATAGGATAGTGAAGGAAAATATAGGACATATCTGACAAGAACTTAAAATCCAGAGTGGTACCTGTCATGATAGGGAAACTACTATACGATAGACTAAAGAAAAGAACAGTAGATCTATTTTTTCTCATCAAGGAATTTATACTTTAAGGGGAGAAAGCAAGATAGCATACAAAATACTGGAGAAACATGTAAAACAGATATGTAAAACTATGTCACAAACCAGAACCTACATTTTTAATGGACGCTGTTGGTGACCAGGTCCTTTAGTTCAAATAATTTCCAATGCAATTTCTTTTATTAGTCTATTATCTGTTAACCTTACTTACCTACTAGGCATTCCACTTCTATATTCACATTTGTAGAACCTGTCCTTTCATTTCTTCTCTATTCCAACCATTGATTTGTTTTCTTCTTTTGTATTAAGGAATGTCACCACCACCCATCTGACTGCACAAACTAGAAACAGTGTTACCCTTACTTAGCCTGTCTTTCCAGTAACCAAGTCAAGATCACTGTTATCTTTGTTGCTTTCAATATCAGCTGCTTCTTTCTAGCCCACTGCTTGACCCTGTCCTTGATATTTCAGTAAGCTGGCTCCTTCTTGTGACTTGGGGTAGCCACCATTATTCTGTGTCTCCAGGAGATCCTTCACTGATGGTCACTAGCTTTCCACTAGTTTATCTAACAGTGTAATCACTCAGTATATATGTGATGAATGAAGAAATGAAATAAAACTATTCAGGTTATTCAGAACTATTGTGGTTCTTCTTTATACCGTTTATATTTTTACTTCTCAAACACAGATGATGATGAGAAGTACAATTAACAGGAACGATTGAGTCACATTCTAATCTTAGATGACTCAAAAATCAGTGTGGAATAATTGAAAAAATAGAGGCATTGGGTCCAGATCAACTTGGATTAGGAACTCCTCTCTGCCTCTTAGTAAGTGCTATTGCCTTAGCACATAACCAAACCTCTCATGCTTTAATTTCTTAATCAGTAAACTGGAAATAATAAAACACATGTCTTATGATGATTAAATTAGATGATACATGTAAAAAAAAACTCTTGCATTATTCATGGTTCCTTGACTACCTTTAGAATATGATCACATGGCTGTTGGACAGCCGTGGCTTTAAACAAATTGGTTTTATCTTTGGATATATATATATATATCCAACAAGCTCCCTTATTTTGAGAGTTGTAGTGATGGTGATACTTTGATTCCTCATCCTCTCATTTTACAACCATTTATTCTCAGCCAGTGAGCATTCACCACTCAGTCAAGGATAATAAGAAGAAATAAAACATTGTTAGTATAATTGTAAATGTATTGTGGATCCCTGTATTGCTAACAGATAACGTGTGAACTTAGAAAACTTCTTATGCTATATATGGGTGCTTCTAGGTCTGATGGAAAACCACCTTTCCAGTTTTATTTGATTACTTACTTTTTTTAAACCCCAAACTTTAAACAACCATCCCTCCTCTCTGAATGAATTCAAATAGCACTGATCGTTCCAGACTCAAGACCTCAGGACCCAGGATTCTCTTGATACCCTGAATAAACTTGACCTTCCCTGGTCTTCCACTGCTCTTCGTTTCCTTTTCCTCCTCTGAACCAATAGTCTTTAGTACCTCTTCCTTCATTTATAATCAGTCTTGCCCTTCTTTGTGACATTTCTTATGCAGGACAGAGCTGTTACTTCTTTTTTTTTTTCCTGTTTTTTAATGTTCCCTGTATTTATGGCTTATTTCACCAGTTATATTGTCAGCTTCTTTTGAACAGGGGTGTTATCTTACACTACTTAGTTTGTTAAAACTTAAAAATATTTTGATTTGTAGACTAATTGATAGACTGTTTAAAACAGATCTATCCATAAACGTTCTGAGTGGTTCATATTCCCTTATATCTTACGAGAATACTCTTAATAGATTCTGGTCCCAGAATACATCAAAAATGGTTAAGTATACACAGTAAAAATTTCAGTTTATTTCTAGATTTTTTCATGACTGCACACACACTTCATTCCTGTTTCTTCTTTTCTTGTTACCAACATAATTACTTGGTGTCTTTTACGGATCAGACAATACCAAAAATTAAAAAAGACTTGAGAGTTAGCTTGAATAACTTGAGACACCTAAATTTAAGTGGCTCCTTCAGCTAAGCAAGCTCACATGTATATATGTATATAGAATTTGTCTCCTTAGGCAGCCGTGAGACCAGTCAGAGTGCTGACGACTGTGGAGTGGATATGGGTTAAGATATCACTTGAAGATATTGTTCAGTGGCATATCTTACCTATAGACTTTGATTCCCTGCCCTCTGGACATGCGCTCTTTCAACAGTATTCTCCTGACCATAATGATAAGCACAGGAAAGGAACATTACATGGCGGAGGAAAAAAACGAAACTGATTAGTTGATGGTACCCTATGGGACAGCTTTTGTGAAGTTGGATGTTCTATTTAACAGCATGTAAATGACCCATCCCTGGAACCTGGAAATTAAGTGACTACATTTCCTTTTCCTTTATGTAAGACTTCCATCTTGTATTTTTTAACTGTTTTAGCAAATGGAAACATTTTGTTATGCCTGTTCTTGAAGGTTTTTGAGAATCCACAGCGTTTAAACATGCAGTAGAAATGGTCTAATTAAGATGAAGTAGCTGACAATTAAAGCATACTGGGTTAAAATGAATTTTGCATATCAATGATTAATGAATATTAGAACTCTGTTATCGTTCTACACAGGGTTTACAAATTAAATAAATTATATATTTAAGCCAAAGACTTTTGAAGGGTTTGGAAATAATTTTTATTTATGCATGTACATGTTATTGAGCTCCTATTATATTAAACATCATCGCCACACTTTAGAAGTGACAAAGTGAAGAAAACGATAGTGCTCCTCTGTGTCATGTCTTATATCCCGTTCATCAGCAAAGCCTGAAGTCGGCTCCTTCTCGTTGCCTCCAGTGCTACCATTTTGACCGAAGCCACTGTCACTTCTTTTCTCCTCCCCTTCCTGTTCTCCCATCTTCCGAAGTGATTCCTTACAGTCTGCTTTCCATACAGTAGCCAATGTTAAGTTTTCTGCTACTAAACAGTAATAAAACATGTCATGAAATACAAAAACAAGTGTAATAGAAGTACAAGAGGTTATACAAGAAAATTTCTAAACTTTATAGATAGGTGAATATAAGAGTCATGCCCTGGTTGAAGATACTATGACACATCACATCGTGAAATCTGTTAAAAACCATGTTTCAGGAATAATTTTTAACAGAATAAAACAGCATGTTAAGTATTATAAGTGTTAAGTATTAGAAGCAAAACGAAAAAAGAACAACTGTGCAGTAATGGCAATAACGTATATATACTGCAAGGTAAAAGGAATACAAGTGAATATACCCAATACGCATGTATAATTTTGTAACTTACCTTCTTAAAAATCCTCAGTCTCTTTCCCATTGCTCTTACCATAATATCCAAAATTATTTTCCTAATAAGGCCTTTTCTTCCAAAGGCTTCCAAACTTCCTTTGCCTCTTCTCTGTCCACTCTCCTTGAACAAATTGCTTCAGCCTCCTACGTCCTTATTCAGTTCTTCCACCTGCCAATTTTCTTTTTGCCTTAGCTGCTTTACTTTCCGTCTTATGTCTGTCATTTAACCCACTGCCTTGCAAATAATGGATGCTGAGCTTACACTGCTGAACAAACACCAGAATGAAAATAGTGCCTGTTTCTTTTGGGGTGGTTGCAGGTGATATTCACTTAATTTATATTTTTTGTACTTTAAACATTTTCTGTTGTGAACATGTGCTTTCTAATTATCAGGGGAAAAAAGAAGTAATGCCATTCCATAATCAGAGAGCCTGGTAGGTGAAACTCAGCATGTCAGGAAGAATTATCACAAGCAGGTCAGAGTTCTCTGTAAGAAGATCAGTTCAGTGAGGGGTTGCATTCACGTATCATGGGGGAAGTGTTAGACTGAGGAACTCTGGTCCATCCAGAGCTGTGTTTTCCCATAGAGTACCCATTTAAACTTAAATGAATCAAATTCAAGTCAGTTTAAAATTTAGTTCCTCCACTGTGCTAGCACATTTCAAGTGCCCCATTGGCATATGAAGCTGGTTGCTACTCTATTGGATATTACAGACATAAAACCTTTCCATCGTCACAGAAAACACTGTACCACAGAAATATAGGATGTAGACTCCTGCAGAATCTATATCAAGGAACAAAAATCAAGATAAGCAGCAATGGGACAACAAAGACTTTGGTAATGAGGCTGCGCAACATGAATCTAGACAAGGAGTTTAGGTATTGAGCAAAGAGACACAACTGGAAGAATGGAATTTACTCTTTTGTCAAAGGCTTACTGAAACTCTGCAAAGAATTATTTGAGAATTCAACCCAAACTAGTATCTGTGTTAAATTGTGTCCTGTATCTTGTTATGTGATAAAATTGCTAAATGGTTTTGTGGTGTAGAAGGGGCCGTTGGAAAGATTTCATGGAGTGAGATTGAGATAACTTAGTTCATGAAGCGTTATTACTAGATTGCATGGTGGTGGTTGGAGTATTGAATGCCTGTTTTCTGTTTCTCATTGCACTGCCCTTCTATACTCTTTAAGATAATCAAAGTATGCATTGTGATAATAGTGGTCACATTCCTACAGTGTTTAGGTGTATTTCAGCATCTCTTTTTATGTATTAAGAGAATAGAGTAAAAGGCAAGTAACTACTTTATTCAGACTGAGCCAGAAAATCTAAAATCTCTAATCTTGAATTTCATTATGTTGAATGATTTTGGATTCCTTAAACAATTATGACTCAGATTGTAGATCTCACATGCACTGGAAACAATTGAAACATGTATGGATACAATCCCAGATATGTAGAATAATGTTAATATGTTAATAAGGTTGCAGCACAAAGCATTTTGGTTAGACGATTATAATAGCAGCTTACTTATACTTTTGGTGAGATGGTATAAGCTAATGATGTAGCCATTAATTTGAATTTAGCAGACATTTTAAATATAGGTTTCTCTTACAGAGACAAAAGTTGCAATTTAAAGCTCTTCAGTGGTCTAAAAACAGCTTAATTCTGTAGTAGCAGGGGAATAAGTACTAATCCAGCTTATACAGTGATTGTACTATGTCATGTTTGTGAAAGATTGCACAACCGCTTTCTCTGGTTTTTATGTTAATTTAAAAATATTAAACATAAAACCTTGTAACATCTTCATGCTGAGATAAACTGTTCAATTTAACTTGTGCTCAAGCAGCAGCTGTCAGGAATTATCTTGCTCCTAGTGGTTTTTGCGATCACCTTGTGCCCTTTCCTGTCAGAGGCACAGTGTGGGATGATAAAGCTCACCTTGTTAGGATTTATTGCTTAAATAATACCTGTGGCAGGGAGAACACTGAAAGCCTAGAGGTTAGCTAGCTGCTGATGGAGTGATGTCATTCATTAACTTTTTTTTTTTTAATTGTCGGAAGTGGATAAAGTAAAAATTGCCTATGAATCTTAACTGTGTTCCTTTCGTGGGCATATTTATTGCTTTTTGGGGGGTTGCCCTTGACCTAAACATTTATGGAACTGCTTGTTGTCCAACTTAACTACTATTTTACAAGGGAAAAGTAAAGAAGAAAACTTTTCCTACTGATAGAGGTAATTTCCACAATTCAGAAGTAGTGAGGGCTGTTTCAATATCAGTTATAAAAATAAAATGATTTTTCTGTTAATGATTGAACAAACTGAAGGAAATGTTGGTGTGGGTAGTTCCAAATGGTTAATATTATGAAAATCATTGCCATTTCACTTCTGGGTATATTATATTCTTTCATTTAGGAGATTTTATTTGGAAGGCTCAACTTTAGATCTGGATTCCTTAATTATGAATCAACTAGCAGGTAAGATAAGGAGAGGAGGTGTATGGTAGAGGTTGAGTGAAGGACTCTCCTTGGTTAAACATTTGCTAGAGATGGTACATTCTGAGGATAATTCTCATGTAGAAATTGACAATTGGGTTGTGACTAGAAATACATCTATACTGGGTTTATTGTTTATAGAATGTATTTTTCCCTTATACTCACTGCCATTTAATGCATATTTCCTCAAATTTGTAGTTCTGTAAATGTATAATTGAACAAAAATCGGAAGACTAGATCACTGAATTACAATATACCATTAATTTAGATTAATCAATTGTTAACACTTTATACATTTTTTATCTCTGTGAAAATATATACATATGAATATTTATTATTAGTAGCCTTTTAAGTGAACCATGTAAGAATTAGTTGTAGACATGATGACACTTCACATGTAAGTAACTCAACGTGTCTCCTAAAAATAATTATATTCTTGTATAAGATCATAATAAAATTATTACACTTGAGAAATTTAAGATAGATAAAAATTTATAGTCTTATATTGAGTCCATAGTCAGAGTTTTTGTTCTTATGTTATTTATAACTGTTTTTGCCCTATTTAGTATCCAGTCAGGAATCACACATTGAATTTTGTTTTGGTGTCTCTTTATTTTCATTTAATCTAGATTTTTTTTTTTTCATTTATGACTTTGACATTTTTGGAAATCAAGCCCTGTTATTTTGCAGAATGTTTTTCTGATTGTCTCCTCATGACCAAATTCAGATCAGGCCTTTTTGACAGGGATACTAGATTGATGATTTGTATCTCTGTCAATGTATCACATTGGGAAATACATATCACTTGTCCTATTATTGTTCATATTAAGTTTGATGACTTGAGTAGATTGAAGTCTGCCAAATTTGTCCATTAAGGTACCATTTTTCTTTGCAGTTAATAAATAATATAGGGACTGACTGCATTTAATGACTTTTTCAGCCTCGTGTGTGAAAAACATTGAGCTTCCTCAGGTTTCATGATTAAGAAGGAGTCCTTGCTTGTAGTAGCATTGTTTGGAGGGAGAGGAGGGGATATTACTCATTAATTAGATCCACAAGTCATCATATATTTTCTTTTAAGGAAAATATTGATTGACTGAGATTAATATTTTATTTCCTTTACTGAGGGTCAGATTTGTAGATAAACAAATTGCTTCATATTTCAGAATTTTCAGTCCAAGCTTTAGAAAGGCTTATAGTTGGCAGTGGCAGTAGGCATGTTTTTGGACAATATGGGACATTTTTTTCATCATAATTTTTCTCCTTCCTTTAGTTGAGTAGAGACAATTAAAAAAAGTAAGTATATCCCCTTTGTAAGTTGTTTTAATTCATTAAACCATGACATTAATACAGCAGTGTGGGTTTAAAGAGAGATCACTGCCTTTTGCTCTTAGGTGCCTTTTTTAGTCCATGAAGAAGACACTTGAATTTCTATTTATGATATATGCACTTACATGTAATCATTCTTCTTATGTGAAAGGCTAGTGCTGCAGGCATATAAACACCTGAAGTTAGCCATTTGGCTTGTCAGCAAGGGAGAATTTATAGTAGGTGTAATCATGGTAATAACAATATGATATTTTGTATTTATTAAGTACAGAAAAAAGTATTTGTAATGTAAGTGGTCTACAGCCAATTCATATCCATGGTTTAATGAAAAGCGCTTCAAGCTTAGAAGACCAGGAATCTCTGCTTTGCCACTTTATACCAGTGTGATTCTAGGGAAAAAAAAAACAACAACAAAAACTCTTAACCTTCTTGAACCTCATTTTTTAGAATGGAAATTAAAGCTGTAAGGGTCAAATGATGTTACATTATGTTATAAAGGTGGCATTCCATCAAACTTGTGCCATCTAAGTGTCCTCAGATGCTCAGGGACTGTAATTTGTCCCTCTTTTGTATCCATATGTGGTACACTTCGTTAGTGGAGCATTTCCAGGTTTTCCTTTCTTCTTTGTTTCTCTTGATTGTTTATATCACTGTTGCAGGCAGCATTTATCTTGGTGGGCTCTCTTGTTTCATCTTTTCTGTTCTTGGTTAGAGTCTGGCATACAGTAGGCATTTGGTAAATATTTGTGGAGTGAATGGGTGAATAGACACTTTTATTTATAGACATTGTAGGTAAGCTTTCAATTTCCTTATTTCTACAAAGATAAGGAATCAGCTTTCTTCTTTTTTTCTATATTTAGGTTTTATATAAGGGGTTTTCTAGAGTATACATCTGATGCCATTAGCAGTTCAGTAATGGAGAATGAAATATTTTAAAAAACACAAATATTGCAGAACCGTTTTTTAAAAAAAGAGGAGGAGGTAGGGACAGTGAGAAAACATGCCAAGAGAAAAAGACCACGCTTGATTTAAGTCTATTGCGTAAATCAAAAGGGTTTATGTCATAGCATGAACATGTGCCATTCCTGCTCATATATTGAATTTCAGTAGTTGGTTGGATAAAGAAGTAAAGGGTAATGAAACTGGCAAACAAAGTATTCCCCAGTCAGCCTTATCTTTGTTTCGTTTGTCCTTCAGATAGAGTTTTTCTTGCCTTTTTTAATATAATCCATCTAGTTCTTTCTTTCTTCCTTCCCTCCCTCACCTTTTCCTTCCTTCCTCCCTCCCTCCCTCCTCTTTCTTTCTTTCTTTCTTTCTTTCTTTCTTTCTTTCTTTCTTTCTTTCTTTCTTTCTTCTTTCTTCTTCTTTCTTTCTTCTTTCTTTCGTATCTCTCAGTAACTGAGCTGAGAACACCAATGAGATTTGGGGCTTTTATACTTCTTAGCAGCTGCTTTTTAAAAGATCAATACTTAGAATGCTTCTGCAAGGTATTAAGGCTTAATTAAGTATTGCTGCGACCCTATAGGCAGTGTGTTTTTCTTGGGGTAGTAGGAAGAGGGAAAAGGGGAGAAAGGTAAAGGATGACTACTTCAGGCATGCTTGGGACAGTGAACTTTAATTTCCTTGTTTCCTAGGATCCTCTTTGCAAGCTCAGTGCTGAACCTGGCTGAACTGGCTGCCCTTAGGCCTGACCTTGGGAAATTGAAAAAGATTCTGTACTTCCATGAGAACCAATTGGTATATCCTGTCAAGAAATGTCAGGAGAGGGATTTCCAATATGGGTACAACCAAATTCTCTCATGGTAGGTATAGATTATGTCATTATATTTGGTCCTTTGCTGCTGTTTTCTTTATAGTTGGCTTTTAAATCTGGAGACCTACTGTACACTTATTTTAAAAACACATTAGGTGCATATGTTTAAACATACCTTTCACAGTAGTAATTCTTTGTGCCTTTGCAGTATCTGTATGTATAGGAGAAGAGCTAATCCTTTTACAAAATACACATATGTAATAATGTAATTATATGTTGAACTAGTTACCTATTTTCTACAATATTCAAAATGGAATCAAAGTGTTGACAAGAGACCTTCTTCACTCCTTGATTCCATATTGTTTAAGTGATACTTTTAGAAAAGAGCCGGTTAGTCTATTCTCATTTACGACCACTTTCAGTATATCCAGCTGAAATCAAGATAGAAGTTTATAGAGGAAGAAATAAAAAAGCATAACGGAGCAAGGGGTTTTTGTCCTTTTCTTCTTATTATTTATAAGAGAAAACTATAGAAAATGAATCTTTAGGAGGTTGGATTTTGTTGTTGTTGTTTTTTTTTTTCCCCTCATTGAGTCTTCTGAAATTGCAGAGCCTTAAAATACCATGACATTTCAGAGGTGATGGTCCTTCTCTGTTGTTACTTCAACAAAGTGTATCTCTTGAAGCTTAGTTAATGAAAGAAGTTAAAAACAACTCTGACATGGCTTTGCGATTGGATCCTATTCACATAACTGCAACGATCAAATAGAATCAGGTTGGCTGTGATTGGGTACATCTTATTCAACTTTTTAATAGTTATTAGCAGTTGGGATTGATGATGTGTTTAAACAGACTCCCAACTCTTACAAGCATATTCCATAGTTTAGTTGACATAGAAAAACAGCTATATGGTGATATTTCTGTGTTTTGAGCATTTTGTAAATGTTTTCCTGCAATCATTTTTACAAGCTGCTTCAATCGTGAAGTAGCAGCACTATCAAAATAGAGTGGAACTGCTTCACGTCAAATGTCTCATAAAAACACAACCGTTTTAAAATTTCATAATAAAATTAAAATACTTTATTTTATATTGAAACAGAAAAAGGAAATATGTTTAAAAACAAAAATAAAATCATTTTGTGCTTTTATCAATATGGAAAACATTTGTAATATTCTTTTGATTTCTTGAATTAGCATCATTCTTTTCCTCTGATAGTGTGTGTTTATTACCCCTGAGAAATAACTGGGGAAAAAAATTAAGTCTATTTTTCCCTTTATAGATAGCTTTAAAGTTAATGGAAGTTATACCCACTCATATTGGAGAGGAAATGCATGAAAAGAATATTTCTGTTGACTGTCTTGTATCTTTAATTTAGCACAGACTAGGTTAAGAGTTTAAGTAGTTGGGTTACATGCCCTATGAGGGAAGATATCTATAAAAACATTTTAGCTCACTCCCCCTCATCTATTTTATAAAAGATTGTTTTTGTTCAAAAGGAATGAGACCATAAAAGCCTGTTCATGATGTTCCATCATTGCTCTTCTCAAGAGGATAAACTGATAGACAAACTCAAAGAAGAAGAAGTAGACTCAATCATTGGTTGGACTCTTAATGAGAAAAAAATAGTTTGCTGTTGTCCAGAGGAAAAATAAGAGTGTCAGAAAACAGTCCTATTTCAGATTCTCTTTGGAAAGTATGAGTCTTGCTTCCTCAAATGTTTCTTTAGGTTTCTTGCTGACTTCTGCTTTTGTTGACACTGTCAGATTTCTTTCTTGACCGAGTGGCAGTTAAGGACCTCAGAGGGGACGGACATAAGCACTCACCTTAAATAGAGGTTTCACTGACCCTCTGACTTATGAACACATGTCATAACTGTATATTATGACCTGTGGGTCGCTATTATAATATGTGACATATGGTGAAAACAGGCTAGCTGTAAAACATCCTTCAGCTTTTTGGTCTATTATTATATTGGCTTCCTTATCGCTTGCGGATGTGTCAGCACTTCTGTGACATTCTTTTGTATTATCCATGCTGTTATCACCCCTACCCCCAAATTTCCACTCGGCTGCAACCAAAAAATAAAAATTAAAAAAAAATACCCACAAACTTATAGGGAAAAGTAGTTTTGCAGGGGAAGCATAAAGGTGGCAGTTCAACATTCCTTTTGTAGATTTTTTTCCTTCTGCTGTGTATTAATAATAGGAACTTTGGCTGTCCTCAGTAAACAGAGGATTTGCTATAGTATTCCTTTTCTATAAGCTCTACCTTTTCATTTGTGTTTTGCCGTCTTACTGACTTACGTGTTTTTTCCATTTTCTTGATTTATCCATTTTTAAGGTGAAATAAAACTAATTGCTATTTGAGCTTATATACCTTCTCACTACAACATCTGTGTGCCTTTTAGTGAGATCCAGTGACACTGTGACGCTGAATCGTTGCTTAAAGAGGGCCATTTTAAAAAATCAAGCCAATTATTTATTAAAGTAATTTGTAGAGATCCCATATAATCCTTCCTATAGAATTCCAGAATTTTAAAAAATCCAGTGGTTTCTTGAAGCAAAGGTTAAGCAAGAAATAGACTTTAATCACATGTTTAAAGGTACGCCATGTGAAATCACTTTATCTGATAGTCTCCTTGAAAGTACTGAAAAGTATGGCAGATGTTCTATTGTCAGTAGTGTGATGTAAAATGGTGTATGTCACCGACACAAAAATCCCTCACGGGTATGTGGGCCACAAAGAAAAAGGTCCTGCTGTACTTAGTGTTGTTGATAATACAGAAAGTCCTGACACTGCAGAAAAATGAACTTCGTTTGAAGCCTCATAAGATCCCAGTACATCATTTAATTCCTCTCTTGCCTTTCCTCCCTGATGCCAGCATTCTAACTTACCGTGATACAATGGGAATGAAACTAACTTATCTGTTAGAGGCCATTTAGTAAATACTGATGGGGAAATGTAGAGTTCTTTGCAAACCAAGCACAGTATAAACTCTGATTAACACAGAGGTCTTGGGCTTATAAAAACTAACAGTGAATGAGTGTGGGTTCATCATTTGCATTTATCCCTTTCCTTTCCAGCCTGGTGGCTGATGTGGTGGTGTTCAACTCGATTTTTAATATGGAGTCGTTTCTCACCTCTATTGGAAAATTTATGAAGCTGATTCCTGATCACAGACCCAAGGATCTGGAAAGCATCATCAGACCCAAGTGCCAAGTTATTTACTTTCCCATCAGGTTTCCTGATGTGAGCAGGTCAGTATGTTTGACTCCATTTTCAATATTGGGTCATAAATCATCCCCCAAATGTATAGAAATTTGTAATGTTCTTGCCAATTTTAACTTTTCAGTAAGCATGGTTAATTAGGGAATCTAGTTCTATTTCACCATGCTGTGATTTACAAACATTTTAAATAATCATGTGTCCAGATGATCCCTGAGTGGTTGCTTCTGATATTGAGTTCATCCTTTCTTTTCTGGTATTTATTGGTTTCCTCAAACAATCTGCTTTGGCTTTTTTGACACTTACTGTTTTACTTCCTTCTTTGTTGTTTTGTTGCAGAAGTCATTGTCAAGCATATTTCTTAGCCTTTGCATTCAGCTTATGCCCATGGGTTTATATGTATATAGCAACTGTTCTAAGTAAATCAATGGTAAATTGCCCTGCTTGGGTTACTTTCATTTCCTGTGCTATTTTTTTCTTCTATTTATTTCCTTCTTCCTTTTTTTAAAAAAAAAGTATTTATATTATCTTAGTAAAGTTAGGTCTTCTATATTAGGTCACTAAATGCACTTAATTGCCATTTCTCTTTCTCCGTTACAAGGACATTTTTTATTAGCCTTGTTGCTGGGCCCACCCTGAATTAACAGTGGATGATGTGGCTCAAAGGGAACATTCCCAAATTCCTTTTCACTTGTGATTAAACCTAGCAAAACGGTTTTTATTACCAGTAGGAATATTTCTCCCGTGTGAACAGAAAGTTTACTTCAGTGGGACTCATACTGGCTGGGATGCTGCCGTTTGCAACTGCATATGTCCTTAAAGAGTTCAGGGACAGCTGTTTCTTCCCCATCCCTGAAGGGAAGGCAGGAAACAATTTAATGTCTATGCATGTTATGCAGGAGGTCAGCATTACTCTCTGTATTCTAGATTTACTGAGTTCACCCAGATTTTGCTGTGGAATCAGTAGTCCTCAGCAGCACTCTTAATGCTGATTTATTTGAGTGTTCTACTTGTTAATATTTCACTGAAGCAAAGTCTGCCTAATACCAAATCAAGTTAGTGAGTCATAAAATTTAAGTTAGACAACCTTGCCCAGGTCTTACTTTATGGAGTTCAGAAAGCAGAGGCCCAGAGAAGCAGAGACGGGCTGGTACTCACACTACTGTTTGTCACAGACTGTATTAAAGATTAGGCCATATGATTTTTTATTCAATTTTCTGTTTGCTGTTCAAGCTTCCTATCACTATAGGTCATTTGTTAAAAATAATCATTTATTTGCAGTTTTGACAACTGTCAGGCTAAGTGAAACTAAAATCAAAATTGACTTTCGGTTATATATACATATGTATAAATATGAATATGCATATATAAGGTGTATTTTTATATATAATATGTGGGATGAGAGAATTTTAACTTCTGGAAAATATAGTTATTACACTCTAGACCTATGATTAGTTAAAACACACTTTATTTTAAAAATATGAACTTTATTTTTTTGACATTGTTTAAGGCTTCAATATAATGTACACTCAAAATGTACATCTCTAATTTCGTAGGTGATTATACTATATCTTAATTACTACCACTATAGAATTCTGAATAAATAATATGTTTTAAAATTTATTTGCATCTGATAGATTCCCACAACATCATATGTTTTAATACACCTGTGGCAATTGAATAGTTTATTAATTTGGACTATATTACCATAAACAAATCTAGCTAAATGGAAAAAGGTTAAGAAATATTGTGGCCAAGATAACATTCATAAGCAGGGTCTTAGCCCAGAGTGTTATTTGAATTATTTTCAAATGGTAATTTGCTTTATCCAACCCAAACTCATATAGTGTAAGTAAGTGATTATTTGCATGAATGACAATCATTCTAATGCCTGCAGTCTTAAAAGAGTATTATTTTGTTGAGATGTTGAAAAATATTTAGTAATTCTAAAGGCAAAGTAACCAAGATGATTAAAAAAAAAACTTTTGAATGCTTTATCTTCCTCCCTATATAACTATTGTTAGGTCATGGCAAAAATAAATTTAAGTAAAAACAAAGTAGAAGATATAGTTAAATTATTAATGCAATACACTATTACAGTGTATACTATATAATGCTATATTAGTCAGAGAAGGGGAAAAGCTGTACTTCAGCAAAAAATATGAGGATTTCTAAAGTTGTTAACAGTTAAAATTCAGAGCATGTCAGTCACATAGGACTTCAGTAATATTGGCTTTGTAGCAACTGCTGTTACCTATTGCCCTCCTCACTTCTCACTGCCTTGTCTTTCTCAAAGATCAGAAAAATAGTTGCAAGAAAGAATATCACTTGAAACTATCATTGTTTGTATTTGGGGCTCCAGGGTGGCTTAGTTGATTAAGGGTCCAACTCTTGGTTTCGACTCAGGTCATGATCTCAGGGTCGAGAGCCTGAGCCCTGCATCAGACTCGCACTCAGCAGGGAGTCTTCCTGAGAATCTTTGTGCTCTCTCTCTGCCTCTCCCCCTGCTCATACTCTAAGTAAATAAATAAAAAAGTAAATAAATATATTTAAAAAAAAGAAACTATTGTTCTTTAAAAATATTTTATTTATTTATTTGAGAGAGAGAAAGTGAGAGAGAGCATGAGAGGAGAGAAGGTCAGAGGGAGAAGCATACTCCCTGTGGAGCTGGGAGCCGGATGTGGGACTCGATCCTGGGACTCCAGGATGATGACCTGGCTTAACCAACTGAGCCACCCAGGTGCCCCGCAACTATTGTTGTATGTATTAAATATTTGGAGTTGGAAAAGCTCGTAAACACTGGAGGCATACATACATGTATTTGAGTCTTGACAACCACTCACTAGCTCTGTGACTTGTATAAATGTAATGACCCCAGACTTAGATTCTTTAAAACTTTAGGTTTTTTTAAATTATAATTATATTGAACTTATCACCCCTATTACCCTTATCACCTATAGGCATTGTGTAGTGACTAAAGGAAATAATGCACTTGTGAAATGCCTAGCATAGTGCCTGGTATGTAATAGCCCCCCCTGCCCCCATAAAGACTACTTCATCTTATTAATTTCCCCAATCTCATTGTTATATAACCTAGCACATTTATTGCCATCTGAATATAAAGGACTCTCTTACTCTCTGCCCTTTCTTAATCAGCACATGAAAATACAGAAGTATCCTGCCAAAAGAGCAGCCTAATATAAATAAAGAGGTTCATTTATTATCCTCTTTATCATCCTGACTCATCCTGACTCAGTCTTTGGTCATAGGAATCTACCATCCATTGATGGGGCCAACTCCTTACTTGGATTGTTTTCTTGTCCCAGTTTTCCTCCTTCCTTCTTGAGCTCAACCTCCATATTAGATTATCATCCTTGCTGTCTCTCATATCCTCTCAAATTTTTTGCACTTTTCCTTTCATTTGGAGAAGAATCTCCAGCTGTACTTGTTAGTCTACTCTAAATGCATATGGTCCTTCTGAGCTGCCTGGCAAACAGACCACATTTCCCATATTCTAGGTAACTACTCATGCATTTTTTTTTAAGATTTTATTTATTTATTTGACAGAAAGAAACACAGCCAGAGAGGGAACACAAGCAGGGGGAGTGAGAGTGGGAGAAGCAGGTTTCCCTGCTGAGCAGGGAGCCCGATGCGGGGCTTGATCCCGGGTCTCCGGGATCATGACCTGAGCTGAAGACAGTTGCTTGACCAACTGAGCCATCCAGGCACCCCTACTCATGCATTTTTCTTGCTTTGTAGACTTCTGATACCAAATATCCTATCTTCATTCTCAGATTATGACTGAGAAAATAGAAGCCATCGGCAGAGAATTTCTGTATGTTGCCACCACCATGTCAGCCCATCCATGTGCTTCTGGGTGCTTATTTTTTTTCTTCGTACCTATTAATATGGATGAACTGACTTCCATGTGAGGTCTTTGCCTCCACAAGAGTCCATCCTTTTACATACCTAAAGACTACTGTCCTAGCAATTTGTCCTTCTCTGTTCCCACCATCAGTTTTCTTGTCGTCTGAGTCATTACTATTAGCCTAAGAAAAATGCTATTTCTTTCATATCTTTAAATAAAAACTATTTTTTGATTCCACTTCTCCCTTCTACTACTGCCTGTTTTCTTTCTCTCTGTTAGTAGCAAAACCTCTTAAAAGAGTTGTTTTAAAGTTGTTCCCAATTTTGTTCCTACTGTTTTTTCTTACAGCTACTCCACTGAAACTGTTTTTCTCAAGGTTACCAGTGACTTCCATGCCTTTCTAAATCCTGTGGTCAATTCTCAGTCCTCATCTTACTTAATATATCAGCAACATTTGACACACTGTGATGCATTCTTCAGTTGGTTTCTAGGACATAGAGTTTGCTACTTATCAGGCTTGTTGCGGATTTCTCATCATTACCCTGACTTTGAACTTCAGACTGGTCTTTTTGGCACTCTTAGCACTTAAGGGGTTGATAGAAGAAGAGCACAGGATTGAAAGGAGAAGAAAGAAGAGTCAAGAAGTCAACACTGAGAGAATTGTCCACTGGAGCAGAAGGAAGAGGGCTTTAAGAAGATGGTCAGTAGTGAATTCAGAGAAGTAAGGTTATAATACCCTTAAATTTGACAACTAAAGGGTCAGTGGTATCCCATCCTGCATTCTGTTAACTCACAGAAAAGTTCTGTGTGTCCTTTCTGGTAGCCAGAAAACGTTAGGATCCAAGTCTGGGTGAGATCTCCTTCCTTTCCTATCTCTCTGCCTCTCTCTGTCTCTGTCTCTCTTTCTCACACAGACACAACACACACACACACACACACACACACACACACGCACACAGATTCTGCTCCTCATTTTGTTGATGAAAGCACCAAGGTTCAGAGAAGTTAAGTGTCTCCTGGTAACCACACAGCAAAATATAGACAGAGCAAGAACTGGAACTCATATCTCAAAATCTCTAGCCTGTACTCAGCTCATGACTTATTGTGAATGAAGTTTCAGAGGTCTTGATTATCTGATTTCTCAGCTGACAGCAGATTAGCAGCATCACATTGGGGGTGTGATAAAGGCAGGCTCACTGACAGCAGTAAAAAGTGACAGCTGACTGACAGCTCGACAACAAGGGAGGAGAGAGATAAACTATTAAAAAAAAATATATGAGAAGTGAAAACACATAGCAGCCTGGAGCCATTCTATGGCAGGGCAGGCAACAGCTCACGTTGAAGAACCCTTGCATCATTTCTCCACAACTGTACAGGTTATACATCACAAGGATAACTGTGGTGTATTAAAAAATGATAGCCAGTTAATTCTGTGTAAGAATGGAGGGAAATGCATACCTTACTTTTGACAGAAATGATAAATAACGGTAAATGAAAGTGGACCTCATGCCTCCCTCTAGGATATACATGAACCGTATTCACCTAAAGGAAGACAGTAAACATCTAAACCCTTCCCATGCAGTGGTAATATCTGTAGGTTTAGGTGACCAGAGAATGTTTCAGCCATTTTGTGAACCAAATCTTCCTTTGCTGGTCCTGAAGGCGTCCAGGTCTGCCAGTCAACAAGACTGATTTTCAGTATTAATACCATGCTTTAGCCTGTTCAGGCTGCTGTAACACAATGCCATAGACTGGGGGGCTAATCAACAACAGGAGTTTATTTCTCATAGTTCTGGAGCCCGGCAAGTTCAAGATTAAGGCTCTGGCAGATTTGGTGTCTGGGGAAGGTCTGCTTTCTCTGTTCATGGTGTGTTCTTATGGGAGGAAGGAGCGAGGGAACTCTCTGGAGTCTCTTTTATCAAGGTACTAATCCCATCGATGAGGAATCCACTCCCCCCACATATGAGGGTGGGGTAGGATTTCAACGTATGATTTCCGAAGAACTACGGACATTCATCCCACAGCATACCAGAAGATTAATGTGATCTCAAGACTTGGTGAGATGAGACTCATGACTGGGAAGGCTATTTTGTGTTAGAGGGGATAGGTTAGATTGGAAATTAAGGAAATGTCACTGTATATCTCAAGAAAGCAGATTTCTTGTTGAGCTCCATGGTGCTGTTGGGTGTGTGATGGAAAGAATAAAGGAAGCAATCCTGCAGCCCACAGAGCCAGTCATTGCTAGAGGAAACCGGTATTTTCCTACTCTAGGTCACGTAACTGCCCAACAGGCAAGGCCTGGCACAACTTAGGGGATGTTAAATATTCAGGCCTTTCAGAGGGATTTGCAGCTTGCTTTCTGACAGGGTCATCTTTAGAAGGTAGATAGAGTTAACCATAATGGCTAACCTTACTGATTTTAGCCCTGCATTGTGCAAAGCCTATTATACGTATTTTAGCATTTTGTTCTTCCAACAATTCTGAAAGTTATTTTCCATTTATAGTTGAAGAAACTCATCCATAGAGAATATAAATAACTCTTTGCCTATGGTCATACAGATAGTAAAGGTAGAACAAGGAATCAAACATTTTTTTAAATCTGATTTTAAACCCAAATTCTT